>JAZHYW010008576.1:0-10511 GCA_037355805.1 Ixodes ricinus | reverse complement strand
CCTATTGGAAAGACCAGTTTGAAAATCTAACTGGTCAGACTGGTATTTAAACTGGTCTAACTGGTATTTGGACTGGTCAGACTGGTCAAACAGGAAATCAAACTGGTGGAACTGGTAGCCAGACTGGTCTAACTGGTAACCATATTGATCTAACTGGTCACCAGATTGCCTTCTAACTGGTCACCAGTTTGGCCAATCTGGTGACCAGTTAGGCCAAACTGGTCACCAGACTGGCCGAACTGGTCCAACTGCTAACCAGATTGACCAAACTGGTCACCAGATTGGCCAAACTGGTCACCAGATTGGCCTAATCTGGTGACCAGTTAGGCCAATCTGGTGACCAGTTTGGTCAATCTGGTTAGCAGTTGGACCAGTTCGGCCAGTCTGGTGACCAGTTTGGCCTAACTGGTCACCAGATTGGCGAAACTGGTCACCAGACTGGCCGAACTGCTCCAATCTGGTGACCAGATTGGTCAATCTGGTCGCCAGATTGGAGCAGTTCGGCCAGTCTGGTGACAAGTTTTACCCCTCTTTCTAACTTTATTTGTAGGGGTGTGCGAATTGAATAGCGCAGCGTCATTCGTAACCTTCACTGTGCAAAATAAAGTCGCGACAAACGGTTCTCTTAACAGCGTTGAAGCTATTTATTTGCCATGTTCTACCCATTACACGATTGTCACTGGGCGACATTATACTACAAACAATTAATTTATATGCAAATGAATTGATGGCATATTAATGCCCACAAGAAAGGTCAGCTTTATTTATTTAGCTAGAGAACACTTCATCAATCCAAAAAAGTAAGAGCCAACATACTTAGATATTCTTAAAGATTGTTTTTAATATTTTCTTCCCAGAAATAGGTCAAACCAGTTTAAATTCTACAAAACTTCAGATAAAAACGTCAATAACTGCTGCACCATGCTTTGTGTGGGTCATGGGACAAGTTCAAATGAATTAATTACCAAAAAAGTCAGAAAAATTGGGCATCAGCTTACTACAACACCAATCGCATGCTGATTTTACATCCATAAGCATCCATGCTGATTTCATATCCATAAGAAAGTGCTCGTTGAACAGGTCAAGCTAGCAGTATGCCCAGTTTAAAATAATTAACCATTCCCTATTGAAAAGCGCGGAGAAGCGCGGGAAAAGGTTTGAGTGCGCCTATGAGTCAAGCCCCTGGAATGCGCCGGTGCCCTGGGACCGGAGATCATGCAGGTCTCCTCGCGCAGGCGGATGCCTGAAAGGAGGAGAGCTGCTGCTCACTAGAGCGCTATATACGCTCCTGCAGCATTGTGCGCAATGCCTGCGCATCCGCTGTTGCCGACGAGCATGGCCACAGAGCAGTCATTGTGAGTCACGATGTGCTCTCAGGGTTCCAGAACGCGCCCGCACCTATGGGAGAATACATGGAGATCGACTGCAGCACGGCCTAATTAAAATATAAACGGCGAGTTCACACTTTTCTGAAACTAGTCTCGTCGTGAAGTTGGTAAAGTACTGAACACTTTATCAAAGTTTTAATGGTATCGGACAGCGTGTGCAAATCTTTGAGACGTAATTCCAAGGCAATGGCAGTTTGAAGCACGATTTTTGCACGCAGCGTGAGATGAGCCTTTAAGTTGGCTGAGCGTGTCACGATGGACGCTGGACGCTGCCGCGTCGTCTGCTGCATGATGCCCCTCGTGAATTTACAAAACAAATTACGTCCTTACTTGGCACACAACATCAGCGCAAATGATTCCTAAAGTGTTCCTTCATTATATCAAAAACTATTGTCAGGTCTGTAGCATTCCCCAACATTGAAGGAACAACGATTTTCTCACGTTCCCTATGCATTGCCGACCGGAAGGTTGGAACTTCCTGGCGGTCGGCCGTCGACCGAGAGCCGGCGTTCTAGATCATGCGCTACTCTACTCCGAAGGCGGATGTCTTGCTCTCTAGTGCTCACGATGCCAGGACAGGGAGCGCACAGGCCAATCAGCGCGGCCCTCGCGCCCGCTCGAAGCGCCAGTCGGCGTCGGCGGCAACTCCGGCAGACAAAACAAACAAACGGATCTGGCGCAACGCTGGAACGTTGGAACTCGGGCGGATTGGGCCGGTTGTGTCTTTGTTTGGGGCCGCTGTTCTGCTTTGGAGGTTACAGGTTGTCTTCAAGCTGTGTTTGTATGAGGTAGTTGGCCGGAGCTTTCGTGATGCTGCCTCCGCTTGCGGTTTCATGTGGCTGACGACATAGGCGGAACGTTCTCACGGCCCGGGGGGCAGGGGCCCGACTTAAGCCCGCCTTAGCTCCCCCCCTCCCCGCCACACACACATACAAACACGGGCATGGTGTATGGGGCCGAAGGCGTGGGTATAATAAAACCCAATGGTGAAAACAGCAACAACGGACGGTGTATTTTTTGACGTTTCGTCGGAGTCCCCGTAAGTCGAAAATTCGCGGAAATCAGGGGGTCGCGAAAATAAACGGTTTTACAGTACAAGTCTAATTTGGCCCAGAGGACTGCGCAGCTGGTCGCTGCACGCGACCCGAGTGGAAAGGGTGAGGGGCTGGGACATCCACCAAACCGACTAGAACCTTTGCCACTGCTGATTTTGGGTGACAATTAAGTGCGGCCTGTTGAACACTTCTGCAAAAAAATATGTTTTATTCATCTTTGGTCGAGAAAATAGACATTAAACAACTAACTAACTACACCGATTGCTTTTGGGTATATGGGGGAGCTCTTGTTTCTTCAACAGTGAAGTTTTTGTTTCTTCAACAGTGAAGGTTTTTTATGCAAACTCGTCACTCATTTCCGACAATATATGGAACGAGATACATAAACCTGGCAGATTATCGCGATATAATCGATACATCGTAAAAGTATTTCACTACTGAGATGCAATACCATTTTTCAAATGTATCTGATGCGAAATACAGATACTCGAAAGTATCTCTAAGATACCGTATCGCGATACTTTTTGTATCGCGATACTGCCAGCCCTGCTACAGTGTACGATGTAGCTCGTGGCGTCTGTACTCACGCTCGCGCAGGCCCACAGCGGGGTTGCTACGCGTTAAAACAACAAAGTTCCCGCTATGCATTGCCCCAGGCGGCGTACGCTAAACCCGACTGGTGAGATCGGTCTCGACTTTCGTTAAGCAACTCCGCTCAATTCCGAAAAATTTAGGCTTACATGTGATTCCATTTCACAAAGCACTACTAAACAGCTCTACGTCTTCGGATTCGCGAAATGTGGAATATTATTTCTGTAATCTTAATTTAAACATCAGCTGATACCGAAACCGAAACTTCGGTTGCGTCAGGTAACATTGGTCTCGTGTCATCAGAGTCATGGCCACGTCACGTCGAACCACGTGGTCTTGTGACGTTCGTGGGGCGAGGTGCAGGACACGCGACGCGGGCAGGTCGCTTCGCATGGCGTGGACGGTGATGGCCCGGGGAGAGGGGGAAGGGAGAACACGAAAGAGGAAGGGGGGAGCGGAGAAACCGGACATGCGATAAACGGCAGGGCAGCGCAAACTAGCGCATCCGCGTTACGGTGATCACGTGGACGCCGTAGAGCCAACACCGGGAGGAGAAACCTCATGACGTCATCGTTCAATTTCGCTCTGAGAAGTAAAAACAACCAAAACGTGAGAATGACGTAGTCATGCCTTTGACGTAGTGGTTCAACGTTGGCCGCTCCAACTCCGTCGCATTGACTGCGCGGACGATATGCGCCCGCTCGCACGCTGAGTTGGCAGATTTCGGCGACTTGGCTCAGTTTGAACGTTCGCTCCAGCTTATTAAATATATAGACGGAATTGATCGTAATGGCTGAAATGAGGGTGTTCTCATATGATACTGAAGAGGGCTGCATAGTTTTCAAATATCAAAAATGCTGCGAATTGCCACTTTTCGGCATGAGCTGCTGGACAACCTCAGACAACCGGCGTATTATTTCAGCCAGGTTGTCACGTCGAATTATCGCGTTGTGCCGAGGACATCACGAGAAACGCTTTGTGAACGACGCTCGAATTCTTTTTCTCGCTCCAACGAGACGTCCCAAACGTCGTAATCCCCTGGAGAACGTAGCATAAGCATGCCACAGCATGATACTTAAACAAATGTCTGCTTTGTGACCCTATAATTTAGCTGTCATTGCAGTGTGATCAGTGAATTCCGGGGTTCAAGCGCACTGACCATGATGAATTGTTTCAACGTTTGGGAAAACAAAATGAGGCTTACAAAACGTATTATGTCGTCTACTTCCGTAGGCTGCAGGTCCGCTAGAGGTCCCACTTCCGTCATTCGCGACTACTTCCAATGGCTATGAAGGAATTTCCATCACTAGCCTTTATCGTATTTGCTAATACTCGTGGGGTCTTCGAACAGGACTGCATGAATAGGTTAGAACAATTTATCCACTGGGTGCCAGCTATCGATATTTGCGGGCACCTGGGCGCGACAGATGAGATTAATTAGGTGCACCCAGGGCCAGGGTTCGGAGGCGATGGTACTTGCTTTTCCGAAGAGCTCGGGCGGAAGGGGGGGGGGGGGGTTGGAGCCCGGCACCGCCGGGGGGGGGCTCTGCCCCCCCGGGAAAGCTCGGGGGGGCTCGGGCCCCCGAGCTCCCCGTAGTCGGCGCCTATGGAGCCCGACGATGTCCTCCACCTGAGTTCCACTCGCTCGCGGGCGGAATGGCTACGTCCCAGAACGGCGTGTTCCGAATTCGCTCCGTCCTCATTCCGGCGCAGGCAATGGCTGCCTCTGTCTTCGCGCCGGCGAGCCAGGTAAGCAGGCTCGACCATTTAAATTCATTTTCATAATCAGGTGCATGTGAAATTGAACCTTTCAGCAACCCGATTTAGAACAGCTATGCTAGTAATACAACCGCCAGTGTGCATGCAGCTTCAGAGATATTCTACCACAGTGGTTGCGAGTTGCATAGCGGACGACAGACTGGGGAGGCAGGAAGGGTAACAACAGCAGGATCTTTTCACTCCTGGGCGTTGCTTTGCGTAAAGGCTGACCCGCATGTAAGCGATTAAGCAAACGACAGTGACAGTGACGAGAGTCAGCGACGAGCGACGGAGATTTCCCCCGGTCGGTCGTCGCGGATTGGAGAGGCCCTTAAATCTGCATTCGGGAATGGACGGACACATTTCCGGGAATAGACGGAGACATATTCCCTGAAAATCAACTATTAAAATTATTAGTTACATGGTCATGGACGTTTTACAACCTGGATTTAGGTTGATTGTTTTCTTTGGCCAGGTGTTTTGGCACTGCCAACCTAAGTTTATAATTGCCACTATAGCCACTTGTGGAATGTTTTTGTTAAAGTGTTTACCATGTGATTTGTAGACTTGCACTGACTTAATTTAAAATAAAATAAAGTGAAGTATGTGCCTGTTCTGTCCTTCATCTTAATGTTCCTATTAATTCTTCCATGGCATACAGTCAAACGCCTGTAAAACGAAGCGTGTGGGACCGCGATAATTCTTTGTTATACACGTCACTTCGTTATATCCGTCGCGCACTTTAATGACCCCAGTAAAGCAGATGTGCAGGCTATTAAAGCGTTGTACAGGCTATTTCGTAGTAGAAGCGTTAGTTGTAGCGGTGTTTGACTGTATTACCGTTAAGATTTCATCCATTAAAAAAGAAGTAATTTTTTCAACGCTATGTATAGTTAAAGTTCAAAACCATATGCTTTGAGCTTGATAGATCTACTTGTAAGTTTCAAATAATGTTACCCCCACACCAACCTGAATGTACCGATCACATTTTGACAATGCTTGTCATTCATGGTCGCTCTCGAATTGTGCCTCCCTATTGGTAGAAAGAGTAATTCGGTGTCTTGTGCATTTCTAACCCTTCAAAACATTTACAGGGAATTAAGCCCTTCCGTTCCTTTAAATTATATATATTATGTTCACAAAATTATAACAAAAAGAAAAACAAAAGTTTAAGTTTTCTTCCTTGCACAGCTGTTTAACACAGATATATTTACAGTTTCTCCAGGTGGCCTGATGTACTACGAAAGAGCAAAGAAGCCAGAGCCCAATCGGCGGCAGATTCTGGAGCTCCAGACGGTCGTGCGGGACATCCTCAAAAACTTCTTGCCCGAAATAGCAAGACAGGGAAGAAGGAGGGCCGGCGCAGGCTGCGAAAGAATAAAATGGAAGTGATTCCTTATACCGTTTCACAGTGGAATCATTTGCACAACGGCAACTACATACTAGTTGAACCAGCGTGACGTGACCAGTTGAACCACCATGACCAGTTCAACCAACATGACCAGTTCAACCAGTATGACCAGTTCAACCACCATGACCAGTCAACCAGTTCAACCAGTATGAAACTGGTCAAACTGGGGCAATATCCAAGTTTGAAACTGGTACCAGTTTGAACTGGTTACCAGTTTAAACTGGTCTTTCCAATAGGGGAGCCCCGCAGGGGGCACCTACTTATGGTAGGTGCTTGGTGAGTGGCGTCACTACGAACCCCGAGCCATGTGGGTTCGCCCACCCACGTCTGGCTGTGCGTGGCGTACCCGTGTCCGGGGAAAAGGGGACCCTGGTGGTTGAGCTGAGCCCGGGGTATGTTTGGACCCTTCGGGGCCCCCCGGGCGAGGCAATACACCGCTTCGGCCCCTGCTTCTCGTAGACGGGTGTCCTGGCTTGGCCCGACCAGGATGATTCAGTCAGTCGCCTCTTCTACCCTCTTCTTCCTTCTTTCACTTTTCCTCCCACCTCTTTCTCTTTTCTTCTACACTCTCTTCCTTCCTTTTTCACCTTCTTAGGCGGCAAGGGCTAACCTTGAGTGGAAACAGGTCCTGTCCCTGCATCCACACTCGGTTATAGTGCCCGGGCAGCACTGGTAGAGTAATTGTGTCAGCCAAGCCTTTCTTGCTATGGCACATTACCTACCCCCTCGTTGGGCTCCGTGGTGGGCGGTGCACCCGGGCACTGAAATTCCTTCCCATCTTTATGGGTTCCAGAACTAAACCAACTGATCGGGCCCTGAAAAGGACCTGCACCGAAGTCCTTGACATTCCGACTAAGACCCCTGATCTTTTTAAATTCCCAAAGTTTCTTGTTTTGCACTCTGAGGGCGAAAAGCCACTGGCTAAACTTTCTCCATTTTTAGTATCCAAAGTGCTTGAAGGTATTATCGGTGCGAACTTTAGCGCCAAAAAGATGGCATCAGGCGACCTCCTTGTTGAGGTAAACACAAAGAAACAAAGTGAATCACTCTTAGCCCTGAACTCTGTCTCAGACTACAAGGTCAGTGTGACCCCTCATCGAAAGTTGAACACCGTCCAAGGGGTCATCTCTGAAGATGACTTGCTCGACTTGACAGATACAGAGCTAGTTGAGGGTCTCTCGGACAGGGAGTGGTTGCAGCACGACGCATCACCATCCGTCGCGACGGCATAGAACGCAAAACCAAGCATGTCATTCTGACTTTCGACTCCACGACTCTACCCACTAATGTAAAGGCAGGCTACCTTCAGTGCCGTGTCCGGCCTTATGTGCCGAACCCTCAGCGCTGCTTTAAGTGCCAAAGGTTTGGCCATGGGTCGCGGAACTGTCGGGGCAGCGAGACCTGCGCCAAATGCTCTAGTAAGGAGCACGTCGCTGATGTGTGTGAGAACGAAGCTCAGTGCACTAACTGTAATGGAAAACATCCAGCATACTCCCGATCTTGCCCGTTGTGGAAGCAAGAGAAAGAAATTCTCACCTTGAAGGTTAAAGAAAACATTTCCTACATTGATGCAAAAAGCGTTTCGCCTTTGTCTCCAAAGGCTCTTATGCCGAGGCCGTACGTAGGGGACCGGTACGGCCAATGGTTTCGACTGGAACACAGACGTCTACGGACGATCTGCGCCTCCCGTCGAGGTCTCCGGCGTCCTCGGGAGCGGTGCCAGTGACACCGCTTTCGAATCGCAAGGTGGATGCTGCCTCCTCAGCATCCACCTCGGAGCAGGGGCTGACCCCCCTGCTCCACCTGGCACTTCGGCCCCTAAGGGCCGAGGCCTACCCCCTCGCACCTCTGCTCCCCAGAGGAAGCCCGGGGAGCCGCCGAAGCAGTCGACCTCCAGGGGTCAACTGCCGGCGGCAACAGACGAGCCCATGGACGTAAGTGGGCCCAGGTCCGAGGAGGATGCTCCCTCTCAGGATCAGAGCCCTCTCTTTCTGTCGCCAGTGACCCCACTTGGAAACAGAAAGATCCTCCTAAAAAGCAGAGTACCCCACGTGTAAAAATAGATTTTAAACCTTAACGAACCTCCCTTTTAGGTCACTTTTATATATATTTTTTCGTCTCTAAATGGCAAAGAACTATAGTATCATGCAGTGGAATTGCCGTGGTCTTTTCCCTAATATTGATGACATAAATTTTTTTCTTGATGAGCTTCGACCTGTCGCTATATGCCTACAGGAGACTCATCTCAAGGACACACAAACTAATGTTCTACGTCGTCATCAGGTTTTTAGAAAGGACCGTGCATCCCATAGCAACTCCTCTGGTGGAGTAGCTGTGGTTGTGCAGAGTGGTATTGCCTGTGCTTCTGTTCCTCTCACAACCTCTCTAGAAGCAGTGGCAGTTCGTATTCTTCTTGACCGCCTTATTACGCTTGTTTCACTTTACCTGCCACCAAATATTCCACTGCATTTACATGACCTGCATGGACTTGTAGCGCAACTTCCGCAACCTTTTTAATCTTGGGGGATTTTAACGCCCACCACCCCATGTGGGGTAGTGCTCGCCAAGACTCCCGTGGTGGTGTCATTGAAAGATTTTTATTGTCATCCGGCCTTTGCCTTTTAAATGGACAAGATCCTACATTTTTAGTGCACCTCATAATACTTTCACTTCCATCGATTTGTCTCTTTCATCCCCAACTTTACTTCCCTGTTTTTCTTGGAAGGTTTTAGATAACCCTTTTGGGAGCGACCATTTTCCTGTTATTTTAGAAAGTACTGTAGCACCTCCTTCACTTTCAACACGTATCCCCAGGTGGAAATTAGACAAAGCTGACTGGGTCTTTTTATAATAATATATAATAATAAAAATCTTTATTTTGTTTCATCACTGAAACGGGGGACCAAGACAAAAAGCTGCTGCAGCAGCTTGACGGAGGTCCTGGCTCCCTTTACAGCAGGCGATTCCTAAGCAATTTCAAAAACAAACAAAATAGCTACATTGAGAGAAAGGACACTATTTTAAATGTACAGACCACAGATCAAACAGAAAAAGAGAAAAAAATGAAATTAATACATTCATTGTGGTATACAATGGTACAGTGATCCGTATGCCTTAGCAGTACCTAAGAAAGCAACCCTAAAATAATGCTCGTACCTCTGCCAGCGTCATCGCATCAACATCAACACCTTTTAGCAATAACTCATTTAATAAAGTAGTTAATTGGTAATTTAGCGTGTGGTTATAGTATAATGTATGGGATGGTGAAACAAACCACTTTTCTTTTAGGGCGGAGTTGATATGAGGAACGTAAAAGGACTAGGTTACATATATTCCTCAAAAACTTTATTTTTAAACTGCGTAGACTTCTTGTACGCCACAAGCAGTCGGGACCTGTAAATATTTTAGAAATTGGTTTTATATTGCACAGTCGAGCACTAAGTGTTCAGTGTGATCATAGTATGCATTGCATTGGAAGCAGTGCTCGACCCAACCCGAACTTACAGCTATGACCCCGGAAAATGCCACCTATGTGCGTTAATGACCGTATCATAAACGCTGCATCTGCTTCCCCTCCCATTCCACAAACCCCTGAAAATCTTCCTAAGAGCTGCAAGCCTTGGGGGACCAAAGACTGTAACCTGTTATGCCTTGATGTCAAAACAGGGCCTGGGGCACTTTCTGCCGCCACCAGCTGGTCCGGAACAAGATAGAGTTTAAAAAATGTAAAGCAAAGGCTCGTTGGACAAGGAAACAAGCTAAGAAAAGCTCATGGATTAAATAAGTTTCCAAGGTGAACAGTTTTGTCACTAATAAGGAGGTGTTGGACCGAATGAGGAAAATTCGGGGTAACTACCTTTCTTTTAGGACGCCTCTTTTCCCTCGGCTACGCCAACCTTGAAGGGCCAGACAAATGTTCTTGGCGGAACATTTTTGTGAAGTGTTTAGCTCATCTAACTATTCGGCAAAATTTAAAGAAGTTCCGGAACTGTAGCAGAAAAGCGGCCAACTGCTGTCAGGATCAGGCAAGAGGAGGCGACTGAGCTGAATCAGCTCCCGGCCGGGCCTTTCCAGGGACACCCATCTATGGGAAGCAGGGGGCCAAAGTGGTGTATTGCCTTACCCGGGAGGCCTCAAAGGGTCCAAACCTACCCCGGGCTCGGCTCCAGCCACCAGGATGCCCTTCTTTCCCCAAGACACGGGAAGCCACGCACAGCCAGACGTGGGCGGGCAAACCCGCATGGCTCCGGGGTCCGTGGAGTCGCCACTCTCCAAACACCTGCTTTCACAGGTGCCCCCTGTGGGGGG
>JAZHYW010008575.1:0-14079 GCA_037355805.1 Ixodes ricinus | reverse complement strand
GTTGCAGTGAAGGAGGTTGAGAATGTCGAATTGTGCGCCGTGCTCACTAATGGCGAGCTCACTATGTCAAGAAAGCCTGACTCACTCAGATTGAGAGCGGTCATGGTTACGGATGATAAAACGCCCAGAGATCTATCTATTGGTGTTGCCTAGTGTATCTTGAAGGTGCCACCATACAATAAAAAGTCTCTGCCGGGGTATTCGCTCAAGTTTGTTTGTGTCTCGCAACTCCAACACCCTACAGATGGCGAGGCGGTCGTTCCAAGATGGCGGAAAAGACGGGGGTTTATTTTTCGTTGCACCAGCTTACGGACGCTTAACAGTGTGCTGATCGCAGGCGACCGAGCTGTTGACGTGCGTCAGGACATCCAGCAAGTTGTTTTTAGAAGTTGCGGAAACATCGCAGAACTTCGTGAAGCTTTGTGGAAGGCGAACGCGTTTTGGCCGCTGGTCACATCATTGTGTGTAGCAATATATGTTTATGGGTGGTGAAAATATCGTGGTATTTGCGCTGTGCCTGGCCACTAGTGCTCTAAAACTTGAGCCGCGCATGATGACCCAGCTCCGGTAGAGTAGCGTTCACAGTATTGATGTCTCTGTCAGAGGCTCACATCTCGCTGCACACCATGGCGGAATGCAACTCGCGATCAATCTGCGCCATGGTTACCAATAAGCCGTTTTAGCGTAGCGTAGCCGCAGGTTGCAGTACGGGGACGCAGCTGCGACCAGAAGTTCGCGCCACACATTTGACGCATGAATTTCAGCGCGCTCCAAGAGCGTTGCCGTAACCACGGCAGCCTCTGGTAGCGCTATGGAACTGCATAATAACGCCATCAATGTGATTTGGGTTTTTAGTTATTGCTGTATCAAAAAATGAAAGCCGTTTACGACTCCCTGTAACGCCGAATTGGAGCGCAGCTCTTGAGGAGGAGGAGGGAAGGGTACTGAGGGGAGGGTATACCCCTCGTTTCTCCTCCTCTCCTCACGAGGGTCACGTGACCTCGTGGGAGGGGGGGTCATGGGACCTGGGGGTCACATGACATGGGGTCACATGACCTGGGGGGTCACATGACCTGTGGGAGTCCACGCGTGACCTGTGGGGGTCACGTGACATAGAGTCACGTGACATGGGGGGTCACTTGAACTTATGGTTACGCCGACGCCGCTCAAGCCGGGGACGGGCGCCTAAGAGCTGCGCTCTAAAAAGTTAAAATATACAGTACACCATACCTGTCTGCCGCGTGGTATTCGCTTCGTCAAGACCCGCCTCTCCAAAGACTGCCCGTTCTAAGCGTACCTCACGATCGACACACAGACGCGCTTAAAATGCCTGCATAGCATTTCTTTTTTTGCCTTTCTAGTTTATTGAATGCAGGTACGCGTAGCTTTGTCTTTTAGAAGTGCTTGGAGAAAACTATTGTGTTTCTTTTCACGGCCTTTCGGCGCATAAAATGCGAACCCATTCCCGATATCTATCGCTCTATACACCGTTGCGCGAACAATTCTCTCCTACTTTCTGGAAAGAATAAACTTCTCGTAGATCGTATGCAAGAGCTTCGCACTACTAGCGGGAGCTTTTGCCGTCACATTGAGCACAGATTGGGCTGGTAACCGTAGGGCCCGTAATCCGCAGCGTATCCGACTTACGAAAAGTTCCTAATGAAATGAGATATCCCGGTTCCCTTGTGCAACGCTGTTGCGATGCGGACTTAACAATTTCTACTTTAACTCACTCGCGTTTTCCGTGAAATCTGCATGATTTCCGAACACGGACCAGAACAGCAGCACCAGGGCCGACAGTCCCTGCCGCCGTCTCCGGAGCCGTCCTCTGGTTCTTTGTTCTTCCACGAGAGGGCGAGCGGCAGGCTGGACCTGCGGATAGGGGGCTAGATGGCGCATAGCTGCTCTCCGAGCCTGGCGAAAGTGAAGTTATCGGAAGTTCGATGTTTGTCCCGGATGTCGGACGTTTGCTGTGCTTCCTATTGCATTCCGTCGACGTTTCGATTCAGGCTTTTTTGTCTCTTGGCGTTGGTTCTAATAATCCCATTGTAATTAAATTCCGAGAATAAGGCATTTCAACGCGGGACGTCCGCACACTTAATCAACTCGAATCTAAAAAAATAAAAATTAGCATCGAATGGCTTTAAATGACATTTAACTGTCCGCACGCGGTGTTACTGCGCAACAAGCAGGCTCTCTTGAGATGACAAGAACAAATCCAGCGACCTGGACGCTGTTTGAACCAGAGAAAGAGTTAAAAGCATTTAAGGCGCTCACTTCCGGGACAAGCCGCTTACTTCCGGTGGCTTCATACCTGCTTGCTAAATGCGCCATCTAGCTCCAAAGCGACATCAGTGGTCTCTGGGTTTATACAATAGGACAGCCTTCTCTAGTAGCGCTTTGCAGGCTCAGCCTGGCAACGTAATGCCAAATTAGAGCACGAGGTCCCTCCTAAATAACTCCTTTCCCCTCTTTCCACTTTGCGGGGTTACCACCTTCCCGTTCCACTACCCGAGTGACACAACATCATTTCCAATAAACTTCTTTAATTACTCACATTGGCGGGTCTGGGGGTGGTCTCTCTCTCGGGTAACCTTCGTGTCACGTCGCACTCTACGTCCGCACCGCACCACGTCCTGACCAAGAGAAATAAGACCCCGCACGCCTCACTCGTTTCCCGACCCACGCCCATTGTTCGTCGGCACCAGACTCGGAGTGCCGCTGCCTCCGATGGGGGAGGGGGAGGTCCTGGTGATGTCTTTCGGCACGTGGCGGAAGACACCACCAGGGCTGGCACATCCACAGAACCAGGGATCATTGGGAGGGGTCCCAGCCTCCTCCCTATGGGCGCGTTCAATAGCGGCCCCGGAGTCGACGAGTCACTGACTCCTTCCAGTGGACGGCCAAAATTCACTTCCGGTGCACGTAACTCCGGGGCTTCGGAGTCAAGCCCTGGAGCACCGAGTCCGGAGAGGGTGCACGTAGAGTCAAAGGAGCTAGAGATGACGTCATTTCCTGACTGGTGACGATTTCCGGCGAGAAACTCCCAAGGGCTCTGACTCGATTCACTCCGTTTGGAGTCAAGGGAGGTGCTACTGAACGCGCCCAATGAGGCGAGCCATCAAGCACCTAGACAACCCGTCTTCAAACCGTCCTCAGACACAGCTGCCACCTGATGGCTGTAAGGCGGTGACGGGGCGGGTCCCCAAACCACCCCTTTAATTCACAGACCCCGACGTCGCCGAGAAAGTTCAAATCAGCGTCCATTAAGGACGGTGACGACGGAGTCACAGCAGGCCCTCCGGGCCCTGTAGCAGGCGAATCAGATGGTGGGCGGTCTGTGACCCAGGCAGGCTGAACTGGCCCGGGTCGCGCAAGCCGCTCCTGTGGCGAGAACTCCATGGCCCGCGGAATCGGTGCAGCAGGGGGCTGTGGGATCGGGGCGTCAGTGGGCTCCAAGACCGGGCTGGCGTCAAAGGTTCCGGGCGCTATGTCTCCAGCGGTGGCAGCGGCTGCTGCCGCAGCATCGTTCTTGTGCTGCGCCCCGTCCCCATGCAGCTGGCCTGGGTGTGTACCTCCTCGCATACCAACAAGACGCGGCACATCAGATAACAAAGGGCAGCCTCCTTCTCCTCCTTTATGTAGACGGCTGAGGCTCCGTGGTTTAACCATGGTTAAACCACGGAAGGATGGCCTCATGTCGGACGCAATCAATCCCCGGGAGGGGCTGTATTGGTCCCTCCAACGTGCATGGGACGTATATAGGCCACCGTCGCCGTCCCGGAGACGACCATCCTCGTCGCCACGGACTGTGTCTTCTTCTTGGGCTCCTACGGGAGGTTTAGAGGCGGTTGCGCGAGCGGGAGCCGGAGCCCCCCCGGCCCGGCTGTGAGGCGCTCGAAATCAACGTGCTACCGGCTGTCGTCCTTCTGGTTTCTGGACCCCCGCCCAGCCTTCGATCACAAGCGGGAGTAGTATACTCTAAGCTTGGAAATTGATTGTCACACAACAAAATGCAAAGCCCTATCACCACCGGCTCGTGAATGAAAAGGAAGAGGGGATGTCTCATCTATCTTTCTTTCTCAACCGTTATTATAAAAGGGGATATGTGAATGGTGGTGTCTAAGCAAGCTGGCAACGTAACGTTTGGAAGGAGGGAAAGTGCGCAGGCCGAGCTGGTTGGGAACACCATAACCAAAACCCTGAGACTGGGACAAATAATATAAACAAAAACACAACCCAAATTCTGTGTCGATGCTGCCTGTTATTTCATTTGCCCTAGTCTCAGTCTGAGATTTGGCTCGTGATAGTTGCCACGCGTTGAGTCAGATGTTACCGAGCATGAACCATTTGTGATAGCAGTGCTCAGCACTTCCGTTTAAGATGGTCTTCGAAGGAAATTCGGACGGCTTGTGATGCAGCTGCTACATATCGTACTTCTCGTGTCAGCGGCCCATGCTTACCGTGTATGACTTCATTGAATCCACAAAGTGCCTCTGATTTTTCGAAAACATAAATGATGACCGCGCACGTAACTACATGTTCATTTTACGCGACACCCATACGTAGTTCCACGTAAATATATGCAGTATGGTTAAGCTATGCTCATGCTGTTCTTTTTTCACGAACGGGCTTTTCAGAGAAACTGTGCTTCTCAGGGAAGAGTGTTGCGACCAAACAAAAATCATTTTCAACCATTTATGCATACAAAATATATGGAGGCTATAACAAAGTAATATATGCCTAAATATCAGAGGTAGACTTACACAATAGGCAGATCAGACAGCTCCTAGGACGGCAAAATTTGAGGACGGCAAATTGTTTTTGTTTTTGGGGGGGGGGATTAGAGTACATACTATCGTAAGCTAACCATGTGCGTACAAAACGAGAAAATAGCACAGTGCTTTCTGTGCGCAGGAATATACGCAATGGCAAAATAAAGAAATTAAAGACATGCACATTCGCTGACTACAACGAAGAATTCCGCTCTTTTAATATCGAAACTCGTGGAGAGAGGAAACAGCGACGAATTTACCCGATCGCCGTCGCTCCGCACCGATCTTGTAGGGAATGCTGCAGTGTGGCAAACGCTGTGGGACCACAAAAAGAAGTTCAGCGGTACTGAATATCGACAAACATGCAAAGACGAAATTAAAAAAAATGAAAGCGTCCAGGGAAAGGTGCTTAAAATAAACAAGATTTAAATCAGCCAATACCAGGAATGTTTAACCATGACAATGAATTGCCAACCTCTACTCCACTCTCAAGGTTAGCAGACGTTTGATAGAAAAAAGTGAGTGTCACAGCATCACGTCGACGGCATGTCATATCACTATTTCTAATCGGTAGCATACAGAGTTACAGTCACCGAAATGCCAAAGTGCCTTTATTGAGATAGCTCTCGACGTCGTCCTGACTCAATGACCGGTTCCACCGAGTCTGCGAAAAGTTCAAAGTGGTCACAGAAATGAGAAAGATCACGAACCCGAACAATCTTAACGACCACTATAGTCAGTGACAGGCTAAGAGCAGAGGGCGAGGGGCACTATAGTCGGTGACAGGCTAAGAACAAAGGGCGAGGGAAACAACGTCTGGAGAAGAGGAAGCAGACGCAATGAGAGAAAGAAGTGGAGGTTTCCCCCTCCCCAGTTTAGCGTCCCGCTTGCTTCCTCCTCTCCTCCAGCCTTCGTTTCTCTCGCCCTCTGTTTTTAGCTCGGCCTTCCAGCGAACAATTCGGTTGAGTTTCTTAAATACACCAAGAAACGTTTTTTCCCCAACGCTGGCAGTGAACTTCGCATATTCTACTGCAAGCTGCCTAAGTGAACTGCAGCTCCAAGCGAGCTCCTTATCCTTGAGGTGCGGCAAACATCAGATGCACTCAATCATTACGAAGCAAAAGATCGACTTTCTTACACTGCTCTCCAGTTACTATGGAGTCCAAAGCTTCTCCACTCCTTTCCGTTCGTTCGGGGATGACGATAGACTTGTGTGCTGTAGAGAAAGCGAGGACGCCACCTCTTCTCGGTTCCCGAATCAGTGTACGTAGGTAGTGGTATTGCGGAAGTGGTTTCCGTAATTCCGTAACCCCTCTGAAATTCTCCTGGACAACGGACCGTTTAAATATTTGCGCATGTACTAAGTCGATGATGGGGGGAGGGGGTTCCTTTAAAGGCTGCCTACGTCTGCAAAATGCTAAGTCCGCCGCTGCTAAATGTTCATAGCCGATGCCTCTTGCGTTTGCAACTTCCCGTCGGCGGCATATGTCGGCTTCCTTGTATTTCTCATTGCAACTTTTAGGCGAGTAAGCCGTATCATGAACTCATCTTCGCATCAGGATAGATCACGCCATCCAGCTGACAGCATGAAGGACGTTGGCAAAACGCACCGCGCCGCCGCACGCGCACGCTTGCAGGTGGCGCACGGTACCGCCCAATATGTGGCGCACAGCACATGCGTACTTCCGCTGGCAGCTCGAACAGCTCAAGCTTGGCGGCAGGGGAGGAAGGGCTCGTCACTTTTTAATGCTAATGCATTATATGGCCCATTAAGCGAAAATCCGTCGTCGTCACTGGCGTGACCGAACGTTGGTACTAAAATTGGCCGACGGCGCAAAGAGTACAAATAGGTCAAAAATGCTCCGATTGACGTTAAAATTCTCAGGAAGGTTACTGTAAACAAAGTAAATTAATAGCTTTGAAAAGAGTAACATTTGGTACTTTTCGGTCTGGGTGGGAATCGAACCCAGACCTCCGGGATGCGAGACGAGCACGATTCCCCGACACCACGGCAGCTTCTTTTTTTTTCCCCTTTATTGTGTTTTGACAACACTTGGTCAAAGACCGCTTAAAAGACCGTCAACCTAGCTTCGGCTAACGCGGTCGGTTAAAATTCTTTCAAGGTTACCAGATTATCTAACAGTGGCAACCACTCACCCCCGGGACAGTGTATCTTATAAACGTCTCTCAGAGTGCACATACTTTGAACAAAATAACTGCGAACTGGCTGTGCATCAATATCAGCATGCCTTACAGCCATTCGACTCCGCCATATTGCGTGCGGGCCCAGGAGCATCACTGTGTCATATGGAAGTCCTTCCTCAGAGTCTACAGACAAAAACCGGATTCCATGGGCTGTCAACGGTAGGTCTTTCTTTAACGTCCGCTGGAGAACATCCCAAAAGAAGATGGCATCCCAGCATTCCAGGAAGACGTGCTCTATGGACTCCGGCCTTTTGCACAAAATACATTGTGTCGACCAAGCAACGAACAAGCCCTTCTTTTCCATCCACGTTTTAACCGGGAGCGTCCCTGTGTGTAGTTTGAAGAAAAACGTCTTCAGAGTCGCTGGGACGACCATCCTCTTAACTCGAGAAAGAACATCTTGCCCTGGGCCCTCCCGATGACACCACGGCAGCTCCATGGTTCTGGCTGACTGAAGGTGTGCCTAGTGCGTGCGGCATTGGGCACGTGACGGCGCAGCCAATGGGGAGGAGGTGGCGCCACACATCGAGAGGAAGATGACCTCGCCTTCCACAACAAGAACGCTGTGAAAGACTTGAAATACTTCTCAACGTACTTCACCGACCACAAAGGAATGGTCCTCTCAATCGACCTTATCCCACCACCGCCGACACCAGCGCATCCGTTACGACGCGAAGATTACATGCCAGACAGATATCCCTCTGCTGATGAAGACATTGTTGCAACAGAAGATAACATAATCAACTATAATGCTTTCGGATTCCCACACGTAAGCTGTCTTAAGAGGCTCTGCTGCATTTTCTTTTTTTCGAGTGGGTGGATCGACGCGCCGGGAGTTTAACTGTGTCCTGGTTCAAATGTATATTTCTGGTTTTGATAGAATGCTTATGATTGCAGTTTGGGCAGGAGCTACGTATGTTCGAGGAATTCAGCGAGTGTGGATTTGGAAATAAGAGGAAGAAAATTCGCGATGTGCATTTAACCACCAGAAAAGCACCTCGCGCATTTTAACTAAACATTTCACTGTGGACGTCTCGACAGGCGCTCTATGCTAACAGACCTGTCGCCCACTTTTCTTTGCAAGGCGAGTATGCTGACAGCTGGCAAAAGTATGAAGTTTGTCGATGGAAGCTGCCTCGTGTATAAATATTTCCACCGTGCCGTCATTGGTACAATAAACTTGCGTTCGATCCTAAAACGAATTACGCCTTAGGGGGTTAAAGGAAGACACGATACATATGCGGGAGGACCTCAAGAGTTGCAAACTTTTTACCTGCAGCAAAACTCCGCATCACACCGGAAAAAAAGCTTTGGTTCTCTTTACGCGCGAGGTACAATGTGTCGCGAGCTTAGTCTGTTTGAAATAGGGGACGTGTCAGAATAGCTGCGTTGTGAAATTTATCGCTTGTTTCTCCGCTCGTAAAGACGGTGGACTAAAGAAGAAATTTCGCTCAGTGACAGCTCCTCCTGTTGTTACCAAAAAGTGCGCATATACCGCCACGAAGGAAAAAGTAGAGATGTTGATTGGCCGCCCTTCCGGCGAAAGCACCTCGATAACATGTGGCAGCACTAAAGTGTAGAAGCTCGTCTTGGGAAGAAACAGCGGCAAAGAAACTTGGACAAGAGTAAAGAAACAAACATGACAGGAGGGCGCCGTCCTGTCGTGTTTGTTTCTTTACTCTTGTCCAAGTTTCTTTGCCGCTGTTTCTTCCCAAGATGTTCACCTCAAACCAACTAGCTCAACACGTCACATTGTAGAAGCTCGCTTCTTCCTTTCCGACAAGGAAACAACCTTGTCGGAAAGCATATCACCGAGAGTGCGATACCCGAAAAAATTTCTCGTACTTTTTTTCATTAAAAAAAATACACATACGTCTAAGCGATAAAAATAAAACGAGCCTACAACATCTATCACCCATGTTGTGCTTAGCTCAAAGAGCAACGCTTTCTCCTTCGTTTATCGGCTCCGTAAAAGGCGAACTAACAAGTCGACTTTTGAAGGTTGCCAAAGGTACCGGGGCGAGAGCATAACCGTAACCAGGGAAGTTGGAGAGGAGAGGAAGGGGGAAATCTCCTCTTATCCGGACCCTCTTACAAAAGAGGCTTTCCTCGCTTCTCGTCCATAGCTTCCGTAGTACTGCGCCCAAATAGAGGGAAGTTTATTATTCGCTGTTTCGACCGCCGTTTTTATATCTTGTGTTGACGAGAAAAAAAATGGTGCGTCACAGAGCAAAGGCGAATGGCATTCCAAGCCACTCTAGGGCGCCTTGTCAGTACTGACTTGAAATGCCACCCAAGAATTGAGAGGGAAGGGGCAAGGTCCAGCTCTACGCAACTTGGGCAAGCCACCGTCTCCGGCGGGGCCAGGAAACCAGCGAAAGTCCGTAAAAGAGGAAGGCAGCCGTGCAAGGGCAATCTCGTTGTCGTCGGTCGTTCGCCGCCAACGAGGAGGTCGGTCACTCATAACAAGACAGCCGGGCTACGTTCAACGGCATCGAGGAGAACAACGAAGCGGATCCGCCCAGTTTGTAATGTCTCCCTCGTCTCCTCAGAGTTGAACAAAACCAGCCGGTCTCTTGGAATCGTGCAGATTGTTTTTTTCCTACGAGCTTTTTTGTTAACTCGAAATGGCCGGTAGGACGTGCTAGAAAGAACTCTGTCAAATCTCCAGAGAATTAAGGTATACTTCGTTTTTCGGCTACAGAGATGACACTTCCACAAGGTTCCGGGCAGGGCCTTTAAGTTTTGTTTGCAGTGATTTGTAGTATTTTGTCCAACTTCGGGGAAATGGAGGAAATCTTTTTTGGCAGCATATTGTATGGTTTCAAGGCCTTTTTATTTGTATCTGTTTCCTTTCTTTGTCCATCGTAACTTGTAAAGCTCGAGATATATATATTTATGTGTCCTATGTTTCGTTCTTGTTTATTTTTGTACGCCCACTTTTAAATAAATATATCATGGTTACCTAAGAGCGTGCTTCGAAATATAAATTAACTAGGTTGCTTTAAAGCCCATAATTATGTAGACGCCGCCTAAAACAAGAAAAAAATTCGTGTTTGACTTAACAGCTCGTCGGCTGTCATTCTGAGGCTTTATGGACGTTTCTGGTCAAGTTTCAGTAACTACATTATTTGATTCAATTACCTGAACATGAGAAACCAAACTCAATTGAATTTTAGTTTAAGCGCGATTGCTGCATCTTCGATTATTTTAAGACCGATGTTGCTTAAAAGTTAGCATCCCCCCCCTAACAAACACAAGAACAGAAAACGAAAACCAAGGACGAATGTTAGTGGCAGCACTAGAAGTTGTAAGTAAACTTAGAGTTTTATGTTTGCGGTTAGCTCTTTACATTTGTGAAAGTCGAAAGCAGTGGGTTAGCAACTGCCGATTTCTCGCTTTGAAACATCCTTATTAAGTTACCGGTTGTTTTAAACATAGGTTATTCGCGATCTTTTTTGTAGAAGCATATTACGAATGGAGAGAATATTATCAACCTTGGCAACAATGTGAGCTGCGTGTCACGCCCCAAACCCAGAGTTCGACAAGCTATACGCCACAAATAAAAACATAAAAAATATTGATAATAAAAAGCTTCTTTGGCTTTTTGCACTCTGAACATTTTTTAATGCTCCGGCTAATAGGGTTTTTTGTGAAGAACTTTCAAGGAGTTCTTTTAAGCTCCGTTAACGATTCGAAAGTTGCTCATAAAAAGCCCTTAAAGGGTAAGTATGCGGTTCTCTATTTGAAAACAGCAGCAACAACACTTAAAGGGGCGGTGCAAAGAAATTCGAATGTTGGGAAACTCACTGCGAATATTAAATTAGTGTCACCTATGAAACGAAGAACAAAAAAACGCATTATCTTGCGCGCTATAGTCGGTACGAAGTCAAAAAGGTAGTAGACGCGCTCCTCCCATAAGCGTGATGCGCCCGCTTCAAGCCCTCCGCAGTCGAGAGAATAGTTCGCTGAAAACTGTGGCTCCAATCCACGCTCTGAAGGTGGTTGGACAGCGAAGCTGTAAACGACACCCACAACGATTACCCACTGCGACGTCACTTGAAAATTCACACACGTGGCTCTACAAAGAGTGAAACCAGAGACAAGTGAAATGTACTTAACCACACACCCTTCATTACTTCACAACGACATTCACGACTACTTTATGATCAGTTTGATACACACTGAGATTTTCAGTTCTCACTTTAGAGATATTCTTTGCTAAGGTTAAATCAATGCATAATCTATGTATGGTGGTTGGTTAAGTTGCATCGGTGAAGCACATGTAATATACGAAACCGTGATGACGTCACTATGTGATTTCTATGCTGTTGGGCACTTTTCCACTCGGAGTAGCTTACGCAACCGTAATCTTTACCGGGAAACACACGCGGGGAGAAGGATTGATTGATTGAGTTTTATTGACGTAAAAGCATATAAGGCTACAGAGCGCCAAAGTCTGTGACTATTTCATAAATGGTTTCTAGAGAGGAAAAAGGGCTCTAGTGGCCAGTGATAGAATAAAAGGATGGACATGAATTTGTGTATAAATAATGTGAGTGAAAATTTTAAAAATTGCAAAGCAAGTTTAAAGTCGACGTAAAAGTCCAGTGCTTTCTAGGAATTTAAAAACATTTGTATGATTTATAAAAGGTTCATCTCCAAGCAAAAGAGCGAGGTGTAAAGGCATCTGTGCTGAATAAAACTGGGCGAAGTAGAATTGGCGGTATCTGTGATATGCAGGGCACTCAAGAAGGATATGCACTACAGTTAATGGTTCTGGAGCAGTGTTCGCATGCAGGTGGATCCTCTCGGCGAAGCAGATACTCATGTGTTAGATGTGTACAATTCTTGCACCGACAAAGGACTACCTCGAAAAAAAGGTCCCTATGACGGGCACTCGCCCACCCCTGTAGCATCGGCTTCACAACATGGAGTGTGTTGTTGGTTTCGTGGGACCATTCCTCTTGCTCGTTTACACTTGATACTTTACTTTATGGTCGCTTTGTAGTCTTGGTAGCGTATGTCGTGAATATCAACCTTCCTTGTAGCACATGTGGAAGCGGCACGATCAGCAGCTTCATTGCCGGGAATACCTCACGTGACTAGGCACCCAGCAAAAGACTATCTGCAATTTGTTGTCCTCTAGCTGCAGCAACCATTTTAGGTTGTAGTTGAGTTATTAAAGGGTTTTTGCTATCTCAAGGGATCTGAGTGCTCTCCAGAACACTTAGTGAATCAGTTTAAACTACAGAGTATGGATGCCTATTTTTGATAACATAGTGTGTGGCCAATAGTAAACCGTATAACTCGGCAGTCAAGATAGTTGCGCTGGAATCAATCGTCCGCGCACATTTAAGTGATGGTCCAATCACGGAACAGCCGACAGAGGAGTCGCTTTTATGCCGTCAGTATAAAAGCTGGTGTAGTCTTTATATGTATTTTGTAGCTCAAAGAATTCCTGTTTTAAGGCTTCTGGTGGGGTATTTTTATTAGTGTACTCAGTGAGTGACAAGTCTGTGATGAGCAGACCATGCTCCCATGGTGCCACTGTTCCCAAAAGCTGGGTAACAGGTGGGTTTGTCTGAAGGCTAGCCGAAACAGCCGCGGTCTTGTTCCGCAATGAAAGGGAGGCTTAACAGCGGGCTTACTTTGGAGGGTTCGTTCAAAACGTGTTCCCTAGACTAGTTCCCGACACGAATGTTGTGCTACAGATTGTACCCTAAGAGAATACATTAGACCCTGGACATCTCACCTTTTCTCTAGAGACATTTCATTAGATTCAGCATAGAGGCTCAGCACAGGGGATGTACAAAACGTACCGGTGGCAAGTCGGATCCCTGCGTGATGGATTGGATCCAACATTTTCAGTGTTGAGGCTCTCGCTAATCCCTACACCAAACATCCATAATCTAGGCGTGACGGCACAGTTGACCAGGGTTGTAAAAGTTACTTCAAAAATGTACCTAAGATACAGTTACAGTTACTCATACGAAAAGGTACCTAAGTACGTACCTAGGTACTGGCTTAAAAAGTACCCAGGTACAGGTACAGTTACTTTAAAGATACTTTATTTTCCTCGAATTCGTGAATATATATTGGAAGTAAAGCTTTTATACTAAGGATAAACACAAAAACGAGTTCGATAAAAGTGCTTTATTAGTGTCAATGCGAGAAATAAAAAAAAAAAACGTACTCACATGAGCCGGTGCTGACTTCGAAGCGCCCAGAATACGTCGGCCGCATGAAGAAACGCATGAGTCGAGAGCATATGCACCTAACCTTTGCGACATCAAGCGAGGCTTCAAGCTTCCTCGTTTTTTTTTTTCTTTTCGCTTGTTTGAAGAAAAATATTTTTTTTCTGAACTTTTTAGTTTTGATAACCGCCATATTTGAGTCCGATTTATTGAGTGGAAACTGTATTAAATCCGCTATGTTACATTTCTTTATGGTTGTAATTATAATTCATTTTCTTTTATATTTTCTATTGTATTTATGGCAGAAGAGAGCCACCATCAGGACAAGATACAGGCAACAGAAACGGTGCACATCTTTCAAGTTATCTCTTCTCTTGTATAGCTGTCAGAGGAGCTTCACACACGCAATGAAGTCGATTTCGGCTTGAGATGAAGGAAGCAGGTCGCTATTTTCCCTAAACGTAGTTCTGAAGCGATTCGAAAAATTGGTGTCGCTTGAACGGCATCGCTAATCCACCGTTCGCTCAAATGAACACCGCCATTCGCTAAAGCGTCGTTCGATGAAAAATCATATACGGGGCTTCGTTCGCTAAAACGTCGTTCGATCAAGTCAGTGCCTCCCAGGTCGTACCCAACTCACCGTCTATCACGGCACATGGTAGTGTGTTAATACTTCAAGATTTTTTGTTTCTATCGTTTTGATGAAGTGAATAAAAAAGTACCTGTAAAAAGTAACTTCACTTAGTTACAAGTTACTGAAAAATGTACCTAAGACACAGATACAGATACCGAGAAATGAAAGTACCTAGGTTTGTACCTCAGGTACAACAAAAGTACCTAGATACCGATTTCCAGTTACTTGTACCTAGGTACTTTAGCAACCCTGCAGTTGACCTATAGGT
>JAZHYW010008574.1:0-20801 GCA_037355805.1 Ixodes ricinus | reverse complement strand
GCTCCACATTGACCACACCCCTTTCCCTCGCCGCTCTCACATCCGTATACTGGGATTCCTCCTACAGGACAATGGCAGGGCCCACGTATGGATGGACTCGATACTCCGGCAACTCAATCAGATTTACCATATGCTAAGTAGAGTAACGCGCAGACAAAGAGGACTCAAGGGACAGGAGCCTCGCAGGATTATCGAGGCCCTTGTCTACTCCCGTGTACTGTACCAGCTTCCATATCAATCCATCACCAACACTCAGCTATCCAAATTAGAAGCAGCGCTCGAAGATACACCAGACTAGCCCTAGGAGTACCGCGATTTGCCGCAAATTTTCTAGTGGCCTCGACTGGTCTTTTTAACACACTTGAAGAACGTACCACTATTTGCCGCCAAGCACATATTGCAAGGCTTCAAACATCCCCCCAAGGCCGCAAGCTCCTCGAGCATCAAGGCTACGACACCACCACCTTGCCTCCTTTTCCACCACCCCCACCCCCACCGTGGGAGTCCCTACCCCGCGTCACAGTCATGCCCATACCTCAACATATGCATCCGGACAAACATGCTGCCCGACGCACACAACTAGTCGAACGGATAAACCGCGAGACACCAAGAACGGATACCACATATTACTACACAGATGCCAGTCACAGTCCCAGCAGAAGCATAACGGCTGTAGTAGGGCCTGGCTATGAGCATATTAATGAACACAGCAATGTCCCCACCCCATCCGCCGCGGAGACCCTAGCGGTTCTTGAAGCCATCACTCGACCTCACCATCCTACTCACCACATTTACATTCGAACAGATAGCCAGGAAACATGCCGCAGTGTTTCGTGACGGTGCGCTACCCGGACATATCCACAGCCTTTTGCAACGTCACCTTGACACGCATCCCTCCCTCCATGTTACCCTGCAATGGATCCCCGGACATCAAGGCGTAGAGGAACACAACCGAGCTCATGAGCTCACCCGCGTTACGAATTTTCCGGGTCCTCCGTGCCTCTGGCCGTCCGACTATGATCCCAAGGAACACAGAAAACTCTTGCACAAGGAGCGTACATCACTCCTAAGAGAACTACGCGCTAACACCGCCACAATTATCGCTCCACCCCAATCCCTCTCGCGGGAGGACAGCGCCATTCTCCGCAGACTTCAAACCAATTCGATCGTGACTCCCCTCTTTCGCCACTATATCCAGGGCCTTTCCGGACGCCCGAAATGCCCCAACTGCGGCGAATACCCCTCTCTAGAGCACTGCCTGTGGCAATGCTCCTACATTCAACCTACCCTCCTATCCTCTCTTTCCTCCCTATCCCCCAGTCTCCAACCTCACTCATGGACGGACTGGCTTAGTCCACCTACCGATGCCCATATTCTCCTGCCGGCACTCATTCAGCACGTGAAAAACGTGTTGGGTGAGGACTGGTAGGTGACCAAATACAACTGAGCGCCGGACCTTGGCGTTTAAATAAAGAGGTTTTTTTCTCTCTCTCTTGAAGGTATCGTTTGCAGCGCCGCGACGCGGTTCTGAAACGAACCTGGGGATTTCGGGGCTCTGTCAACATACGGTGCCCCCAGTGTTTCCTAATCGTCAAGGGTTGAGCCGGGCCCGCGCAAAAGTCGCATTACTCAACGTCAGCGAGGTGTTACCCGTCTGGCTCGCCCGCCTCACCTAAGAAAAAAATTTAGGAAAAAATTTACTCAATTGAGGAGACAGGCGCGGGTGCGAGTCCTGGGTGGGACTGTGCCAGAAACGACACTTTTTCCTTTCTGTCTTTGTTTCGTTTAATTTTTGTTCGTTACAGTATCTCCCAACCTTTGGCGCTTCGAAGGTTCCGCCGTAAGGCTTTCGTCAGGCGGGCGCGTTAGCCGACAGTGTCGTGGAAGCTATAATATGCACCCGTTGGACCAGTCGTATACGTCTATCTTTTGTCACGTGACCCTCCCACACCCAACCGCAGAGAGCGTGATCTGGTGATCAAACGAGGTAGTTGATTGGTCCGGTCGGCGCGTAGCTTTTAACGCACTATCAGCTTGGGGTATCGTGGGTAGCGCCATTCTAGAGAGAGAGAGAGAGAGAGGGGAAAGGGGCTACCGGTGCTTTCCCCTTGCTGGTTGTGTAGAAAGAGAGAAAGTCCCGGATGAGAGAGCTTGGCCGGTGTTGGGTGTATGCAGCGCTCGAACTTCGTTCGCGCTTTCTTCTGTTTTAAACTCCCGAACTTAATTAGAGCCATGGTCTTCGATGGCGACAGTCCCCCGGTCATTGGGACACCATTGCTGGGTGATAGGGTGCACGAATAACGACAGAAAGTGTCGAATACTGTCCGAGAACCTATGTAGCTTGCACTGGAATCCGGCAAGGCGAGTGCTGCTGCAATATTTTTAAGCTCCATCGTTTTCCACATGACCTCGGTCTCCGGCGGCAGTGGATTGCATCCGTAAACCGAAAAGACATTTTCTAGTTGTCCAAGATGGCGGAAGAGACGGGGATATATATACTCCAGGATTTCCCCGTCGCCTGCTCACTGACGCTTGGTCAGTGCGCTAAAAAAATTATTTATTTGTCCGTGAATGCGAGGCGGTCGGGACAGGATCATATTTACGGGTGACGGAAATGTTGGTGTGCGTTAGGAAAACGAGCAATGTTCATATTTAAAAGTTGCGGAAACCCTAAACTTGCGAAGCCTTGTGAAGGGTCGATCCGTTTTAAGCACACGCGCTTGCGGCAAAAAAAATGTTTGAGGGTGATTAAGTTATCGTGGTGTTTTGCGCTTTGCCTGGCCATTAGTGCTAAAAAAAGTGACCCGCGCACGGTGACCGTCAAGCTCTGGAAGGGCAGTGTTCACAGTATTTTTATGTCTTCGCGTCAGGGCTCGGAACTTGCTGCTCACCTTCGCAGTTTTACTGTATCGCAACACGTGATCAAACAGCGCCGTGGTTATTGATAGAAAGCTTTATGATATCGTGGTTGCAAGCCTACCGCACGACGCAGCATTGCAACCGGAAGCTCATCATGCGACTTTGAAGCACAATTTTCAGGTGCGCACCAGTAGCGATTGCCGCGCTCACGGTATACACTGCGGAAACGTTACGCTGAATCTGTGTTTTAACGTGATTGACGTGTTTATCGGTTATATTTATTACTCTATCAAAACAAATATTTTCTCATACCGTATACATTTCTAGCCCAGACGCGCTCAAATGCTTCGAGCATTTCTTTGTTTGCTTTTGTAATTGCCTGAAAGGAAGTACGCGTATTCGGTCTTTTGAAAGTGCCTGCGGCAAATGGTCATGTTCCTAGCGAGGACATTTAAAACACGAACCCCTTCCCGATGTTTATTGCTCGATATACCGTTTCGATACCAGTTTTTCTCCTAATTGGGGCAAAGAATAGACTTTTCGTAGACCGTACGCTAAAGCCCTATACACTGGCAGGGGCGTTTGCCGTAACGTTGAGCACAGATTGAGCTGGTGACCACAAGACCAGAAATCCGCAGCCTATGCGAAATGCGAAAAGTCCCTAATGAAACTAGACATCCCGGTCCCTTCATGTAACGCTGTCCACTTTTTTTCGTTAAAAGTGCTTCATGCACGAACACGCCGACGAGAACTATGCGGCGAGAGCAGCGCCAATTGGACTACAGTCCCCTGCCACCTTCTCCGCTCCTCTGGTTCGTTGTTCGTCCGCCAGAGGCCGAGCGGCGCGCCGGAACATGTCGCGGTAATTTGCGGGGGCGCTGTATGTCGAGCGCCCGTCCGTCTCCGATTCGTCATTCGTCAGGAGGAGGCGCGGTTAATCCGTCAGAACGTCAGCCGTGACAGCTGGCGTTGCAGCGTTGCGAGATGGTTACAATCGGATAGTGATCGTGGCCCGACGTGACCGATGCAGCTGCCACTATTTAGAAACGCATCTTAGCCTGCGAGATGTGGCTAAGAGATTCTGCGAGAAGTGGCGTTCGAGGCACGGGATGACGCATGTAGGCATATTGAGGCAGGGGATGACGCAGAAACGCAGGCACAAGTGCAGTCTCTCTTACGAATATAATAGATGTAATTTGTTACTTTTCGCGTAGACAGCAAACTGTGGCCCGATGAGGAAACAACATTGTACCTAGCTTACCGTCTTGGTGGCTCCGAGGCAAGCGCCGGCCTATGAATCCCCAGGTAGCGGGTTCGAGTCCCGGTTGAGGTGGCCGCAATGTGACGGAGCCTTATTGCGGAGAGGCTGCACCCTGTAACCGAACTGTCGGTTGCATGTCGAAAGGTCCCCAGGTGGTCTAAATGATTCCTTAGTCCTCCCCTCCGCTAAGGCGTGTCAGAAGCTCTTCGTCGGTTTACAGTGCTGGGGTAACATGCTCGTTACACTTTTTCAAAACTGTGACGCGTAACGTACTTACTTTACTCGTTTCGAGTAACGGGTAACTTAGTTACGTTACCGGTTACATATTCTTCCCAATGCTTAAAAAAATTACACTCAATTTGTTTTCGCGTTTTTAGCGCGCCATGTTTGTGGCTATTTAGGTGGAACCGTAAGAGAGATGGCAATTGTGTTCAATTTCTGAATAGACATAACGCTCGTGAAATCTGACGCTTATGCATACCTGTAACGTCAATACAGTAAAACCTGTTAATTCATAACTAAAAAAGTAACGTGCTTTACTTCTTATCGGTAAGGGTAACGCATTCCTTTTATTTCTAGGTAACGTAGAGCGGTAACGTGTTCCTTTTCTATGCAAGTAACGAGTGATGTATTTGGTTACCCTTTTTTCTCGGTAAGGCCTTCAACACCGTTGGTTTGGCACGTAAAACCCCACCAAATTTGACTTTGTTATTTATACCTTTGCAGTCGAAAACATATTTGCTCGTTAGTTTTATCTCAACATGCTGTAGGAGTCTCACCGGCCGTGCTTTTAAAGTAACTTTTTTTTATAGTAGTTATAAAAAAAAAAGAAATTGATGGCGGTAAGATTTGTGTTTTATTCTTTTTTTTTTGCTGGTCATATTAGTGTAAAAGGATGGATGGATGGATGTTACCGGCTATACCCTTTGTAACGGGCGGTAGCTTGCGCCACGTAGCCGCCACCAACACAGTGTTTACAAACAGGCCCGCTTTGCCCACACCAGATGTGGGCACTGCGGGTGCGCAGAAACCGAATTCGGTAGTAGTGAAGCGCCTGCGCATGCGCCGTACCGACAGGAGCGCCACCGCATAAGTGTGTGGCGTCAGCGAGTCGAGTCGGTCTATACTCTGTCGCACTTATAAGTCAGACCGCACCTGAAGCTACGAATCCGACGGAGCCAATCGAGCAGCTGCCAAAGTGCCCCGTCACGGCACTTGTTGCCTTTGTTGCCTTTTGCTATCACCGTCTTAAGCAATTTAATCACGCACACCGAAAAATGTGTCCCGACCCTACGCTTTTTCTTTTCCGGTGCGCGATTGGTTTAGCCACAAAAACAACAAGCGCCGTGACGAGGCACTTTGAAGCTGCTGATTGACTCATTCTATATAGGATAAGAGCGTCAAAATGACGAACAAGTGAAATAATGACAAACAGAGCGCACTTTCGACTGAAGTTTATTAAAACAAAAACATATATACCATAGGATCAGAAAGACACGTTACACAACCAACACCGCAACAATAATCTACAGCTTATGAAAGTATACTTCAAAGATTTCAAGTACGCCGTCTCACAACCAACAGAAGTATGGAAGGGAGCGCCTGAAACAAGTGCCTTCATCACACTTGACTATGAAACGCCTCTGGTATCTCCCTGGTCTTTCCGCGGTCTTGTTCAAAGTGAAGATAATGGCGTTGTCATGCTTTGAGGACACAATCGCATCTTCTACGTTGTACTGCAAGATTACACGAGGGCGATGATTTTTTTTGACAGCATGTTTTCTGACTCTTTTTTACTTATACATTGGCCCAGATTGTCCATACTCTACCACAAAACATATCAATCTCGAACACCTCCCCTACACAGCACTCTATACATACTACCTTGCGGTGAGTTTTACATGGGCGGCTGTCTCGTTGTATAAATGAAAGACTCAGGAGAACATACTCTGCCAGTAAAACCGTCGTAGTTGACGTAATTGTGTCTCAAAGTTTGGCAGATATTCTTGGCTCGGAACAAACCCAAAATAACGCGGGAGGTATCGGAGGCGTGAAGTCACATGGTTCTACGCTCCCTGAAAACCCCGTTTGATTCTGACGTGGCATATTTGAACTAGTTGAGAGTGGTTCTATATTCTGTAAATTGTCGGTGCGGAGTTGCTTAAGTCACGCGTCTTGTTGATATCATGCACATGTTTTTCCATTAGTAAACTTCAGTTTAAAAAAGCGCTCTGTGGTGTCCGTCATTCTTTTTCTTGCCCGTCGTTTTTTGGCGATTTTATCCTGTACAAAATGTTGAAGACTCATGCTGCAGCGCCATCTTATCCGGAATTTTTTCAACTCCGACAAGTGCCACGGCCGCAATCGTTGGTTGCAGTCTCGAGCACGAACGTCAGAATGCCCTGAACGACGTTCTATGGAGACTCTGACGAACGTCAGGTGCCCTGAACGACGGTGGCCTTTCTGGCCACCTTTCGTTCCGAGACTGGTTTCCGATTTGTTGTCATATCCGGCGATGCCACGATCTCGTTGGCCTGTCGTGCCAGCCCTAATAGCCTCGTTACCGCGGGACAGGCAATGAGGGCACGCCCTGTCGGGCATGTCAGACAGGGCGGCGGAAACTAAAGCACGAGATTGGGGCTCCGAAAGGTATACAGTCCCTAGCAATATGGATGACAGCAGTCGGGCAGTTGTGCAGGATTCGCTTTGGCCGGGATCACATTGCTTGGGTTGAGAAAATAGACGATAGAATCAATCACGTTTTTAAGCATGTAATATTAAACTCCAGGAAACTAAAATTAGTCAGTGTGTATAACGCAAAGTTCGCACACACTATGGTTTACCACAACTTGCGTATCTCTAGGAGAGGACACACCTAGATTCGTTTATAATGTGTCCTAAATAAAACAACACAAAAAAAGAAGGACGAGTTAAAGAAACTGTACAGACCAAGCGCTGCTTGGTCTGTCCAGTTCTGTCAGTTTTGTCAAGGTCGGTCCAGGTCTTTCTGTGCATATCTCCTTCCCAATGTGCTAAACATACACCCTACAGACAATGGACCTTTTTGAAGTAACAAACGCCGTCTCCGGATTTGTCGTCGGACTACAAATGAAGGGCAGCCGAACTTGCCTCCGCCCGTCAAAATACATTGGTATCGTGCTGTTCTATTGATCTTGGTTGCCTTTTTATGCCCCCTACTTGCGTATACTCAAACAAGAATCGGCAGAAAAGACAAAATACGCGTGAAGAGAGGTGCTGAATATGTTGGTCTTTGCCCTCCGAAATTGGCGACAGTGGGACGCAAGGCCAGGGGAAGGGATGTTCGCATGCGCCGAAGCTTACTGAAAAAAGGTCCATTGCAAGCTTAGCGCCCGACTGAAGCCCCATGGGCAACAACACGCAAAGCATGCACGTGGACGTGGTCTTGACAGGCGTGCAATAGACGATATGCGAAATTGTTCGAACGTCTGGCAACACTGTGCGCTGCCATCTTTGTTATATGGATGAAGGGAGATAGGTAGACAGGTACACCAGGACCGATGTGTGCGGACAACATAGTACTTATGGCAGATAACCAGGATACGTTACAGGAGCTAGCTGGAATATATGGAGAGGAAAGGGGACACCTTGGGCATGAGTTTTGGTTGTGACAAATCTGGAGTAATTGTGTTTAACGACGAAAAGAGGAAACCCCTGAGGGTGCAAGACATTGTAATAGACCATGTAGGAAAATATAAATATCTGGGAGTCTAGCTCAACGAGGGAAGGATATATCTAGAGGAACATGATGAGGAATATAAATAGAAAAGGGAAAATAAATAAATTAATTATACAGATCAAGGCGCTATAGAGCTATAATAGATATGAAGTGGTTCAAGGTACATGGAAAGGAGTGATTGTACCAGGACTGTGCTTTGGCAAGCGGGCGAGCCGACCGCGTCGCGGCAGTCGCTTATTGTTCACCGCCACCTAGAGGTAGCCGGCGCAGAATCATCGGGAAGCAATGGCGACAAACAGCACAGCGGACCAGTGTTGGCAACTCAAAAATTGAAAACCCTCAGTCGGAATCCCGAAAACCGCTAAAAACCGCTAAATTCAAAACAGCGCAAAAATTACTTCTTGAGAATTTGTTTTTTGCTTTAATTCTTGCCCAGAGGTATAATAACAGTCATATCAATGTCATCTGAAAGGGAGCTTTCCTTTTGTTTTGACTAGAAATCTGTCACGCCACGCCAAAGTTCACCCAGGTGATCCGAAGCCACAATTGCAGAGTGAGCGCATACGGACATGGCAAGGGACCCTTGAGCAGTGCGTGACTGGTCAGACTTCCGTTCAACTCGTAGAGTCGTCCGCCTGCCAGAGGAGAAAAGTGCAGCGGCCGAAACATGCTTCCTCGTTGCAGTGTGAGCGACCAAATCCACGTGCTTCGCAGGTAGTTCCGTTCTGCAATAGCGGCACCTGACTCGTCTGCTACCACCAGGAACCTCCGGGAGCCATTTTGGGGTCTTGTAGCAAGTCTTTTCTAAACTTTTGTGCGTACTTCACCGGGCCCATTTCACGAAGCAGTGACAAAAACGTCAAATGATCATTGGAACATGCAGGCTGTTCAAATGTGCGCGCAAAAACAGGGAGGTATGTTCCGATATTCGACGCCTTAATGTTTTGATGACGTTACAGGCGTTACTCTCTACAAGCCAGAACAATACTGAAAGTAAACAAAGACGACTGTGGTCGATTATGGATATGACAGGGGCATAGCTGACGGTAAATCGATATAAAACTTCTATATCTCTAAAAAGAACAGCCAAGATTACATAAAACGCCTAAAAATCCCGCGGCCCGCAAAACAATAATTTATCCCGGTAAACAGAACCAAAAACCGCTAAGTTTAGCGGGAAAACCTCTAAATTGGAAATACTGCAGCGGACAGGTTACGAATCCGGAAAGCTTCTTCGGTAGCCGGCGCAGAATCATCGGGAAAGTAATGGCGACGAGCAGCACAACGGACAGTGTTCCCGTGGTGATTACGACGGAGTTTAAGGCGGTTACAAATCTAGAAAGCATCTTCCGGTGTACCAGTATAAAGAAGGGAAAACTTGTTCATGAATCTGGCCACGTGCGCGACGTGATGGAGGTCTATTTCGATGGACAAGTGGATGTTACGACGCGCTGTACTCCGCAAACGAAATTGAGCGCGACCGCAAAAAAATGTCGAGCTTCGCATATGTAGGTAAGAGAGTTTTCTCAGTTGGTGTAGAGTGGACTACGCTAACGATGTACGTTTATTGCTTTCTGAATCAGCTTGGCAATAACCGGGCGAATGTTTTCGCGCCTTTCCGTGATTCCCAGCACTACTATCTTCCTGTAAGCTGATGGAAACATCGTAGGGTGGGCTTGGGTGGGCGACAGCATCCGGCTTCTCGATCCCGCTGAAGTATTTGCTGCATATTTCAGAGTTTGCCGTAGGTGTCCATGTTGTTCCAGCGTCGCTAGAAAAAGTTAATTGTATTATTGGTCAGCAGCTTAAAGCAAAACGCGAACTGCAAGATGAGAAACGCCACGTACTTGCATCGACGCGCAAGTCGGATCCAGTTCGCGCGGCATTCCGCCTCGTACGGATTCGAAGGCAAGCCGTAAAACTTCGTGCCGTGAACGTTCTTGTACTTACTGTTGCAGCCGACCACGCAGCAATTGTTGTGGCTTTTTTGGTGCGGAATAAGCCATCTCAGAAATTACAGCGCCAACCCGCTACAAGGCACAACCAACGCAGCTACTGGCAGAAGCTTCTTGGAAGCTTCCCGATGAAACGGACACGTCTGCCGCTAGGGGCGCCCTGGTCGGGACTTGAATGAGATGCGCCCGGTTTCTATGTGGTACTGTGCATGAAATAAGAGGTTCAATCTGGATTATAATTTCGACAAAGAAGCGTAGGCAGATTGGCACTGGGAGCACATGGAAATACATTAAATGAAGGAGAAGAGGGGGACATGGGCTGGTCGTCTTTTGAGAAAAGAGGGGCAATTAGTAAGTTGAAATTTGAACAAAGGTTGACTAAAATGCATGATATGCGGTGAGCATGGAAGGTATTCAAGCATTTATGCATGAAAAGTTTAAAAAGAAAATGGACAAACCGAACCCGAAACCTTACATTTTAATTATCACACACTAGTGATGGGGCTGAGCCGACTACTTGAGTGGAAAAAGGTGTCAAAGGGTCTGAGAGCGAAAAAATGTGGGAGGTAAGAATGCAAGAAAAGTCAGCTCTAACAATGCACAGGACACAAAAACAGGACATATAAAAGTAAAATCTCGCTCGGCGCTTCCCCAGCATTGCGCCTCTTAGTGCGCCGAAAGCTATCACCGCTATCGTTGCTCGCCACTTGTAGCAGCGCTTAGCGCGCGCCAAGCGCTGCTACCAGCGGCGAGCTTCCTCACACCGGGCGCGTCGAGCGAGCAACGATAGCGGTGATAGCTTTCAGCGCACTATGAGGCGCAATGCCGAAGCGGGGAGCGCCGAGCGAAGGACGTACACACATCGGAGTAGGCCACACACTCTCGCCCCTAGGCTCACTTGCAGGCTGCGCAGCCTTGTTTGCGACCGATGATAAGTGACGTTACGTTGAAGAACAAAGCAGTGAAAATACTTGGGGACAACTTTCGATGGCAATACTGTCAAACGCACGGGTTAGCGGGAGCTTGCGCACCTTGAGCGCCCATCTAAAGCTTGGCACGTGCACTCCTATCTTCGGAAATGCCATAAAAAGTTGTCCCCGAGTATAATTGCATATTGCCTAGCGGTGCACTAAATATTAAGCTCACAAGCGCAAGGAACTAGATACGTGATTTGTGCGGTAAAATATGAAAAATAAGGGCGAGAAATTGTTTGCCTTGCAATTATCTCCTTCTGGAAAGCTTGCCGACAAGTTCGGACGCGCTCGGCACCCGAACGGTGTCGCACAATACCGCCAGACAATATCTAGAGCTCTCAGTTGTCCCTTCAAGAGCCAGAAGATGCCGCAAAATTTGAGCAGTTACAAACTTGCAGGCAGTCATTTTCAACCGGACTATTGTAATCACGAAAGAAACCGTAAATACTTGCCTTACGCGCTCGAGCAGTCACGGCGTCCCATCAGTCGAGTGGGATTGATTGTCTTCAAGGCGATTTCTTTAGTCTTCACTTAGTATATGTGGCAAGATCGTGCCAGCCCTACTGCTTGTGTAGTTGTTCACGAACATGTGCTGGCTTGTGCAGGCGTTCGTATTTACCACCCCAGAAATGACATTGACCTTTCAGAGGCGTCGCGGCCGCAGTAAGTAAAAATGAATACTAATATATATTGTGCCTGGAACGCGTCTTCAAATGGTGATTTTACCGGTCTATCCACGCATGCGTTGAAAGTGATGCTAAACTGGCGAAAAACTGCTTCAAAGGAGTCAATGTGTCAGGCTGTCGGCTGTCGCAATCCTGGGGGTTGGTCGTAGAAATACCGGCGAAAAAGGCGAGCGGACGGGAGGGTCGCTGTTGTCGCGGCGTCCCAACTCGTGTCTCTTTGGTTTCGGTCGACTGATTGACTGCAGAGAAATCTAGAGCAAAACAGGCGTCTGCCGCAGACTGCTCTACTGCTGTGCCCCCGCCAGGATAGCGTCTGGCCACAGCATGACACTTTTAGGATGTCATCAAGAGGAACTTCGAGGGACCACAGTTTAGGACGCGGTAAACGCTCCAGTCGGAGACGCTCTCCAGACACCGATCGAATGCTACACATGTACCCCACACCCACGAGACCGCGAAGGCACCACCAGAAGCCCTATGCTACACGGCGGGACCAAGCGGAACCAAGGGACTGGGACAACGTCGTCTGCTGCGATTGGTCATAGCCGCGCCGCCGACCAATTGCAGGATACGGCGTTGTCCCGGTCCGACTTGGTCCCGCCGCGTAGCATAAAGCCCCAGGAACGTAGTCGACGGGTTCTGGAGCAAACGTGGTCTCCTAGCGTTATCCATGACTCGAGGCGAAAGCCTGCTGGACGCTTGCCAACGACGAGTTCCCCGAGGAGAATCCTAGGCCTGGCGTTTCGTGGCTTGAACGCGAGCTCTGCCCGCTGCCAGGTCGGTGGTCGGCGGCACTCGGCTTGAGTTGTGTCTTTTGCGAGCCCCCGCGTTCGCCACCCCCGATATAGACCGCGCCCGCAACACTAATGTTTGGAAAAAGGAAAGATTAGCAGTTGCCCTGTCTGGAAGGTATGCTGCTGCTCTCCCTCGGTTGCTGGGATGACGCCGCACGACAGGAAGCATCAGAGGGGTGATGTTAAGAGGGCGAGATTCACAACTTGCTGCATTTTTCTTTTTAAAAGCGGAGGGTTAGGGAGGAGCGAGAGGAACGATATCGGTGGCGAGGGAAAGCTCGTAACAAAGTGTCGCACAATATGTCCAAAAACAACTTCAGGTTTACCAACGAGAACTCAGTTGGGAAACTCCCATAGAGACCTGCTCTGTAAAAGTGGCACCGATCCGTACTCGAGAACCGAGCTAATGGCGATCGCAACGCCGCCACTTCTCTCGCAGCGGCCACTCGGTGAACTGCACGGCTGCTTGTATTGGTTCGGGAGTATCGCATTCGATAGCGTCCGGTGTGACTGTTCTATTTTGGCTTTAATCGGCGCCGAAACATATACGGTGGAAGGGGTTTCAGGGATGCCAACCCCCGTCTCCCAAGCGGACGTGCCGCGATTTACAACCGAATTTAGGAAGCGCCCAGGACGGGACGCGCTACCTGAAATCACCGGTGAGACATGGTTCTATAAAAACAATATTAATTGTACCGCAAAACCTTGTAAAAAATGATTTTAGAAAACATCACGTGCCCTAATCTGCACTAAACATTCGTTCAAAAAGAGTTTTTTCTCTTGTTCTTAAGCAAAACCATGCTTTCTAAAAGCTCATGGTGACCACAGTAAAAAAAAAAGAAAAGGTTGAGCCGCTATTTGGCACTTTGAGCCTGGGAGTTTCGGTACTCTGGGAACATTCAGTGACTAGCAGTAGCCCTATAAAGCAACTTTCATGTTTCAACTCGTCGTTAAATGGTGGCGGTGTTATCGTATTAAGCTCAGTCTTGGTGGACGCCAGCGGCCCAGGTTTGAAGGGTGAGTTTCCTAACTGAGTGTTTTAGTAACATTGTGGTCTAATGAGGACATCGCAGCAGCTTTGCCAGATTGGAAAACGGTCGCCACACCAAACTCTTAGAGAAATTTCACCAGAGTCCATACACAATAAAATTGACATAAATATCCCCTAAAAACGATGAGGCATTTGTATTCACAACACAAATCTGAGGAACAAACGAAAATTACCCCAATCAGCTTCTGGCACAGGTGTTCATTCCTAAACGTGTTCAACGAGGCGAAGCTAATGAAACGAAACGAGCCAGCGGATTGCGAATGTCACCATGTAGCGCCAGTGTCACCAGTGTCACCTCAAGATAAAGCGAGGGAGAGAGACAGAGAGAGGGAAAACAATTTGTCGCCTAGTTTAGGCACTGCGCCGAAAAGCTTTCTTACCAGAATTTGATGTAAAACAAACAAAAATACATCTTTCGTGCTCTTTAAGCATGTACGTATTGATAAAAAAAAGAAAAAAGTATCATCAGGTGTACATGCTTCCTGGTGGATTGCTTTTATTTAAAATATTTTTCTTGATCCGGTCTCTTCAATTAATAAATCTATTTGGTGCTCCTTCAATCGAGCAACGGCTTGCGCCATCAAGCGCTGACTAATTTAATGCGGCACCGGTAGCGTTTTCAGTTACTTGGGGTCTCGAACCATCAACCCCAAGGTATTACCAGATTTCGTCTGGTGTCGGGGCTTACTAGCCAGGACACGAAAGATTAAAATATTTCACAAAATTTCCGAAACCTGGTAATGAATTTCACCAACTGGGAACACTGCGTCGTGGACTATGGGGCGGATGGAACCGATGTATAAGGTGGCCGTATACCGCGAGGAAATTAGCGCAACGCAAAAGGCAACTTCACTTCGACATACTTTCTCAGATGCTCCTGAATGTATACTTCCCTGCGATGTATAAGATATCGCACAGCATACTTGTAGGGAGCAATGGCTTTACGGTATTGTAGAAATCGCAGGTCTATAACAGCGGACACCTAGCGTCCCGCATAACGGCCCCCTCGTCACAGAACACAGATGGGGGTTTTGCTCCAGAAATAACCGCTCTCTCGCGGCCCTCCCACAAAGGCCGTAAATCAGTTCTTGTTTCCACAGCTCCCGCTTTTGTTTTTTCCTAACGCCTGCGGTCAAGGTTACCTGGCGCATTTTTCAGGATGGGTCTATTCGAATGTGTACGTGTTTCCGAGGACGGCCCCTGGGCGCCGCCATTTTGCGACTCCTGCGTATACATCCTGCATGCAGGTCAAGTTAAGGCGTGCCAATAGAATGGTTTTCTGTCCCACGATGTCAAGAAAAGGATTTGAAGTACGGTTGCTTGAGCAGGAGTATAGAATCTTTGTGGAGTTGAATGTCAACTTCACAGAGACTATACATATAGATAGACGTATCATTCGTAGCAGAATAGACAGAGAAGTAATATTCAATTCCTTAGCCTGCGGCGTTTGGCCATACAGGGAGCGTGTTCGCTTCTGCATAGTATGGGTGGCTAGATTTATTTTTACCCTACCCATTTGTAGGTTACGAGCAAGGCAGCTAGACTTGAAAAAGCGGGAACATAAATTTTCTTTGAAGCTGGACGAAGAAAAAAAAAACAAAAAAAAAACCTGGAATGACAGTTGAATATCAGTCAATCTGCTTGTATCTTTTCGATTACCTTTGCTGTTTTTTATGTTGTTATTTGCGTTTTTTTTTGTTTGTTTGAGACCGCTTATTTTGTTCTTTTGTCTCTTTGCCGGAGGAACCTTCGAAACCAGATCTCAAAGCGAGATCAAAGATGGCACTGGTAATAAAGTAGAAGACAAACCTTTTTTGTTTGCCTTTGACAATCGATTGTGAGCAAGAAGGGAGGGGAAGGGGGGTTCTTTTGTCTGTGATTTTCAGTGTGGCTTTTATTGGTTTAGTTCTGCGATTTTGTGTCCTCGACCGCAAAAATGTACAAATAAAAAAGGGAACCTAGATTATTGGAGTAGATGCCTCACTTTCTCAAGAACTCACGTTCTATGAACAGAAACAAGTGCACACGGATAGACTACATACATACGTGCGTAGAGAATATATATATATATATATAAAAAAGAAAACAGAAAGTGGCAGTGGCATCCAGCGTCAGCTTGCGACTTCACGGACCTCACACGTCTCGCAGCACGAATTTAAACTACTCGACGACATTTCCTTCGCTTTCGTTTTCTCGGACTCGTCCAACGTTTTCTTTTTGTATGCCTTCTACTTATTGTTTTCTTCTTCCCTGCTTTGAGGGTATCGCCCAGGATCGAGCGCATGGAAAGCAATTTTCGAAGGTTGCCGAATTCGAAACTGAAATCAAATAGACATATGTAAGGGCTGAGAGTGAAATTGACCCTCTATTTTTCGTTTCTTTTCACCTTGTGTCGCTTTGACTCCCGAAATCGGCTGTTCCTTTCGTCAATTTCATTTTCTTTGTTTTGACTGCCAGAACGAATTTGTGATTCAAAGCGATCTTCGTCTATAATCGCGCCATCTTAAGTCACTGTTGTACCCACGCATGAAGACACACGAAGACACGCAGCGACGGAGGTGGCTTGTGCCGTCGCTGTTTTTCGGTTTGTGTAGCTATTTGATTGCCTATTATACTTACGTCGCGACGGATACATTATTATTTGTACTTTTGACCCGCTTTATTTATTCACTCGATACTGTAATTACTTCACGTGTCCGGAAGTACCACAGTGTCTTTTAAGGATACACGAACGGGCTGTTTTGGTCGGTGATGTTGCGTCCTGATAAAACAGGAACAGTTGAACACAACGTCGGATTAATCAGATGATATAACGGCCAATGGCGGAGCAAAATAATTAGTAGTAAACAACGACAGTGGCTAACGCGAAAACAATTATATTTCGTTGCTGGTTTCCCGCGAGAATTAATATCCCTAATGGTACAGCAGCACGTTCATACAATTAAAACAAATTGCATTCGGCCGCGTTGGGGAGTGTAGCTACCAGAACGACTTATAAAAATAAAATTTCACGAGCCTATGGTTTGCATCTTTATTCACGCAATGTATTATTTTGTTCCTAGTCTCTTTACTCGAAGTCACGCGTAAGTCGAACACCATTTGACTCGTAATCCAGTTATGAGCTTAAATTTTAGTGTTCTTTTGGTAAAGTTAGCCATTGTATATCTTTTCGCAAATAGGTAAGCACCAAAAAGATTGCGTTTGCATCGCTTGAGGAGGTTTTCTTCATATTGCTTCTTCGCTTCTTTGAGCGATGGAAAGGGGTGCGCATATTCGTCAGTGGCCCAGGGATTTCTTAAAACTGACCCAGAGCACGTACATCACGCGCATGCGCATGGAGGTCCTTGGTGGATCCTGATTACACCTATTAAGCACGTCCTGTTTTATCCCTTTCTGGCGGCAGGATGAGCTGCTGTCGTCTCCCAACCACGTGCAGCGGGAAAACGCTTCAAAGAAAATATAATCTTTCTTTTTTATTTATTGATATGTTTGCCCCTTTAGATGTAAGCGGACTCTGAAATAATATTATCCAGGAAGAAAGGAGCAGCCCGACCTTTTCCGCAATTTGCAATACACCTATAAGGTATTGACTGGGCGTTCGAAAATACGTTCGGCTGTGATCTTGTTTGATTGCATTTTGTATGGGTTTTAGTATTTATCGTTGCGTTTGTTCTCGCGAACTGTTTGAAGTTTCTGACGATCTCGACTAGAAAATAAGTACATAGAGGTAAATTCGCGCAGCTTATAGGGGAACCCGTGGTCTAAACGATGAAAGTGCCGCAGCGTGAATTTCAATTAGAGTTCCAAACCGGCGTGTTTCTTTGTAGTTGATCCATTTTTGTCAGCCGGGTCGACGTAGGTTTTATAAAGTAATTCTTTTCTTCTTCTTTTTTCTTTCGCGTTGATTCTCTCCCGTTTCCCCTCGGTTACACGACCACTACACTCGTTGCGGAATTTGCATGCTGAACCGCGTCTTCTACCTCGAAACGGCAGAAGTGAAGAAACATTTAAAAAAATATATAGGTTCGCGTGTGCAGCCTTCACGGCGTATCCAAATGGTGATTTGCTGCACGCGTGCTCGTGAACCAGCTTTCGACACGTTGGACAGCTCTGTGGTCCAGCTCTAGTTTCACTTTAAAGAGAAGCTGAAACACTTCCTTAAAAAAAATAAGATAGAGTTTGATTCTAACGTAGTTTTATTACAGTGCACTAGAATACCGGGTAGCGTTTGGACTGCGCGACTCGACATTAGGTGCTTGTGAGGCTGTGCGTGTCGACAACAATCGCGGCGCTGCAGTCGACAGGGTAGCAGAAATTCGCTGCCATCTGCACGTGCGCGTGCACGTGGTGCACGAGCACAACCACCACCACACTGACCCTGCAGCCGATGCGCCGGTGCCGACACCTATCGCGATCTGCACCACACGCCTCACGCGAGCCACTCCGGTCCCAACACTACCCCGTATTCTATTGTACACTGTAGTTTTATCCCGTGAATCTAAATATCACGTTCGTTTTCCCACGAAGGTGTAACTAAACGAGAGAAAACAGGAAAAACCTCCGACCAGTCGTCATAAGAGGATCTTTCGGCCGCTCAAGCGCTTGTCTCTCGAGGGCCACGCGTACAATTGCATGCTTGCCAGGTGTATTCAACCGCACTGGCACCAGTCGTGACGCTTTTTCTGCCTTAAAAAAAAGGTATATAAATATATACCGGGTGTTCATTTTTAATTCAAACAACAGATTTATTTAAAAATATGCGTAAAAGATGCACTGATACGGTTTGTGCAGGTGAGTTATACGGCCAGGGGTACATTATGTGGGTGGCTAATCGTTGCGATAAGTCGGCTAATTAATTAAAATTCGTTAATTAACGTTTTAATTAGTGGAAATAAACATATGGTTCCAATTGAAACTTAGAGAGCGTCATCGAAAACCACTAAATCAACTCTTTTAGAACGACTTGAAGCTCGTGGGAAACTCGGGGCGCGCCAAAGTTACCACTCGTGAAGCAGGCGCAAAGCTAGCAGTGGCGGAACGCGGATGATTAGATCTAATTATCCGCGTTCCGCCACTGCTGGCTTTGCGCCTGCTTCACAAGTGGTAACTTTGGCGCGCCCCCGAGTTTCCCACGAGCTTCAAGTCGTTCTAAAAAGAGTTGATTTAGTGGTTTTCGATGACGCTCTCTAAGTTTCCAATTGGAACCATATGTTTATTTCCACTAATTAAAAGGTTAATTAACGAATTATAATTAATTAGCCGACTTATCGCAACGATTAGCCACCCACATAATGTACCCCTTGCCGTATAACTCACCTGCACAAACCGTATCAGTGCATCTTTTACGGATTTTTTAAAAATAAATATGTTCGAATTAAAAATGAACACCCGGTATATATGGGTGTTTTCATCTCAAATCGGGCAGGCTAAAAGGGTATAATTTATAATTTTAACGAAAAAAATATATGTTTTGGGGGCATTTCTCAAATGAAGGAGAGCGCAAACCGCATGTTCCTCAGATTTTTTTGTTCTCGAGTTACGAAGCGTAGAAGCCGCAGTGGCAGAAACTAGTGTTTTTGCCTGCCGTCGCAGGTCGCGTGTTTGACACCCTCTGCTGGCGCTAGTGTTTCTCCTACACCCTTTTAACTTTTTTCTCTCATTTAATAGGTATTATAAAGATACCCTTGACGTATTCCCATATTTTTAGGAATTTGATTGTTTTCTAAAAAAATGTCAAACTCGTCACTCCGGTCGCTTTTTTGTCAAATTTGACAGGTCGTTACTTTGTCTGTACTTAAGGTAAATTTTCCCTCTTTGGCTCTACAGAAAGCCCAAAGCAAGCCCCTTATAGATGTAATAATATCATTACGATCTGTTGACTAGCCGCTCCGCTACCTTCACGTAAACGTTGTAAGCAATAACAAATGTTGAAAGCTTAAAGTCGATTTTGTCAAAAACCCCATTTTTGGAATATTTTATTTTTTCAATTTTTTTAGATATATTAGGCGACTACAAGAAAAAATAATTTAAAAATGTAATATTTTGGTTGTATGTCTGCTATTTGAGTCGCAATCGCGTGAAATGTGTGAACATTTGTTATTTTTAACAACTGTTTGCGTGAAGGTAGCGGAGCAGCTACTCGTCAAATCATAATGATATTACTATATCTATACTGGGCATGCTTAGGGATTTCTAGAGAGCTAAAGAAATTAAATGTACCTTAAGTACAGGCAAAGTAATAACCTGTCAAAATTGACCCAAAATCGACCCGAGTGACGAGTTTGACATTTGTATTAGAAACAATCAAATTATTTAAATATTTGAATACGTCAAGGTATCTTTATAGTCCCTATTAAATAAATGGGAAAAGGTAAAAGGGTGTAGAAAAACACTAGTGCCAGCAGAGGGTGTCAAACACGCGACCCGCAACGGCATGCAAAAACACTAGTTTCTGCCACTGCGGCTTCTACGCTTCGTAACTCGAGAACAAAAAATCTGGGGAACATGCGGTTTGCACCCTCCTTCATTTGAGAAATGCCCCCAAAACATATATTTTTTATGTGAAAATGAAAAAAGTAAACCCTTTCGGCCCGCCCGATTTGGTAGGTTTCATCTCAAATCGGGCAGGCTACAAGAAAATAATTTTAGTTTTCACGAAAAAAAATATATGTTTTGGGGGCATTTCTCAAATGAAGAAAGGCGCAAACCGCGTGTTCTCCAGATTTTTTTCTTGAGTTACGAAACGTAGAAGCCACAGCGGCAGAAACGAGTGTGTTTGCCTGCCATCGCAGGTCGCGTGTTTGACATCCTCTTCTGGTGCTAATGTATTTTGTACACCATTTTAACTTTTCCCCTCGTTTAATAGTTACTATATAGATACCTTGATGTATTCAAATATTTATAATATTTCGTTTATTTTCTAAATCAAATGTCAAACTAGTCACTCAGGTCGTTTTTTGGTCAATTTTGACAGGTCATTACTTCGTCTGTACTTCAAATATATTTTATTTATTTAGCTCTATAGAAAGCCCTAAGCATGCCTAGTATAGATATAGTAATATAATATTGATCTGGCGAGTAGCCGCTCCGCTACCTTCACGTAAAAATTGTTAAAAATAACAAATGTCCACACTATTCACGCGATTGCGGCTACAATAGCGGACATACAACCAAAATATTACATTTCTAGATTGATTTTTCTTGTAGTTGACTAACATATCTAAAATAATTTAAAAAATAAAAGTTTACAAAAATGACGTTTTTGAGAAAATCGACCATAAACTTTCAACATTTGTTATTTCTTACAACGTTTACGTGAAACTAGCGGAGCGGCTAGTCAACCGATCATAATGATATTATTATATCTATAATGGGCTTGCTTTGATCTTTCTGTAGTGCCAAAGAAAAAAATTATCATAATTACAACAAAGTAATGACCTGTCAAGGTTGACCAAGAAGCGACCGGATTGACGAGTTTGACATTTTTTTTTAGAAAACAATCAA
>JAZHYW010008572.1:0-34563 GCA_037355805.1 Ixodes ricinus | reverse complement strand
TGTCCATGGGTAGAAAAATATCTGAGCCCAAACACTCGAGCTATTAAAGTTCAATAGGTACGTGTTACGACACACTCATTCACGACGTGACTTGGGCAATGACCGCCAGTACTGCACGCAAGGAGAGGAGTTGGCAGGTTGTGTCTACCTCGGGGATGCTCCATCCTCCCAAACCACATGAAAGGCGGAGCACCGGATGGCACAGCAGTTCAGTCCCTTTATCCCAACGAAAGCGGAAAACCAACGAAGTCAGCTGAACATGCTGGAGAGGCGAGGGCAGAGCCACCTTGGCCATGTACCAAATACGGGTGGGAACAATACTCTTGATAACGTTCTTTGGGAAAGAAAGGTCAAAGAGGCCCGCATTGGCAAACCTCTCCCGGGCCTCCTGAGGAAGGCTGGGCCAGAACTCGTGAGATCCCTTGGGCATTTAAATGCACTCCTAGAAGAGTCAATTCTGTTACTGTGGCAAGGTCTCCAAGGAGAGGGCCTTGGGGGGAACTCAATGTCAGCACTTTTGTCTTGGCAGTGTTGAGCCGAGCTCGCAAAGTAGCAGCATAGCTGGTAAATATACTAAAAGCTGCAGCAACTGTCAGCGTCATGGACGAAAGGAGTGATGTCACCCCGTATGCTGACACCTCCCAGTTAAAAATTCCCATTAGGTTCCAATTGGAATTTTCCAATTGGTACCAGTTAGGATTTCGACAACCAATTGGTCACTGCCAATGGGAACCAACAAGAACCAACTGGAACCCATTCAGGTTCAAATTTGTAAAATAATTCCAATTGGTGAGTCTTATTGGCCAGTGTGCTTCTAGTTGGAACCAACTCCCAGGCTCCTAACGTAGCTGTGCAGAGTGTGCAGTGATTGGTCGTCCGGCGAATCTGCCATGGTCGCCCTCCAGATGCCGCTGCATGGACTGTCGCTTGCTTGTGCAGGTAGCCGCAGCGTATGCAGGAGAGCACCCTTTTCCCTGCATCTGAACACTTCGGGTGCTGGGAAGGAGATGTTCAGGGTGATTTCTCTCTACAGCTGTCATGCTACAGCTGGGGCTGCTGCCAGCTGGCACCAGAGGGTGGCGTCCGGATTGGTATGCCACTCTTCCAGCATGTAGGGCCGGCAGGGGAGGCTGAAGGCTCTGTTATGGTGGGCCTGATCTCCCAGCCGACTCTTGGTTCCCCCAGAACAGTCCTGGAGTCTTTGTGCACCGACTTAAGCTTACTTCGCCCTGCTGTGGACAAGGTTAGCTCACCCGCGACGCGTGTAAATGCATTGTCGTGTTGAAGCCATGGCGCTTCAAGCAAAATGGGATGCCCGAAAGTGCACCGTGCTACAATTTTTGCACCGGTGCAGGTAAATCAAAGCTAACCTTGCTGATCACAGAGACATGGTGTGCAGCAGTCCATTCAGGGCAAGCGTTCCCCCACAGAATAGCTGCAGAGATCCATCTTTGATGGGAGAGCACCTCTGGCAGTAGCGAAACCTGCCCATCCATGCAAATACACTGCAGACGAGACTAATGGAGCGCAATAACGCAGCAAAACGAGCGAGGAGGCAGGTAGCGAAATCCACCATCGTTGTCAAGCCTCCGAACACACGGCGGGAGGAACGAGCAGCGGCGGAATGCGCTAAGAGACAGAACAAAGCCTTTCAGAAGCGTGAGGCGCAAGCGGATCGCGATTCCAAGCGTCTCAGGCGGCAAGAGGACGAGGCCCTTTGACAACGCGACAGAGAAACAGTATTTCGCAGGTGGCATGCTTTCACATTCACAACTCGTAAGAAGCGCTTAGTTGTCGTCATACTTTTTTTGTATGATGCTACTTTTACTATATGCCTTCAGGTACTTACTCGGTGCGTCCTTCCTTCTCTATTACCCTTCCCGGTGCCAACAATACAGCTGGTGTAATGCGGTGCTCCTTGTCGAGAATATCACAAGCTCATTAAACCACAGAAATGGCACGTTTACAGTCCATGATCAAAATAAAGGGTTACCGAATGTACATTCTCCTCATGTTTGAAATGCACCTGAGAGCGACCCGACTTCTTTTTTTTTGATCTGGTTTTCTTATAGGTTCTTTTTAATGACTTCCACTTGTTTTCGGCCTGCTCAGCTATGATTACCCTACCGAACTCTCCCATAACGGTGTCGGCCAGCTGCTGCCACAGGGCTCGTTTGGTCCTAAACATGGTTGTTTACCATTAACGTGTTGTAAAATAACCCGGCAAAGGCATACCTGAAACCTCCTTTAGTTCCGAAACGTTCCTTTAGTTCCTTATAAGAGCGCATTAAAAATCTTATTTTACGGCACTCCACAGCTGCCCGTCGGATGTTGCACACGCAGGCTGCGGGACAGCTGGGTCTGTGTCCGGCTGAGAGGCTAAGACGAGCGTAACTCGTTCTCCGCCTTAAAGAATAGAATGCGAACATAGTAAACATCTATGTATAATCACGATGTCATGATTGGTGTCAGCCAGTCATTCACGAAATTAACCAAGGCTGCGTAAACCCTCGCTTATGTTTGGTGAATTTGGTTGGTGAAAATGTTTATCTTCGTTTGGTGAACGAAAATGTTTATTTTCGTTTATGCTCCCGCCACCTCAAAACTGGAGAACGGGCCACTAACAGCTGCTGCTGTTAAAATGGTCGCCTCGCATGGACGACTGCTGGCAAGCCTTGTGTGGGGAATGGGTGGATGCGAGGAATCGGCTGCCCCCGAGTCCCACAGGCGCCGTTACCCACAGGCGAGCAGCCGCTCAAGTGTAGACTGCGGCACTTGGCGGCGTTGAGGGATAGACCCAGCTGCCCAGCTTCCTCCTCGATCAGGTTGATGCTCGCCTGCAGGCTCGTCTGCTCCTGAGCCAAGGGGCTCGGGTCGTCCGCGTAGGCGAGTATGCGGTGATCTGCAGTTCTGCCCTAAATGTTCCGGATGACGGGGTCCAAGACCAGATTGAAGAGCAAACCACTCGACAAACAGCCCTGTCACCGCAGCGCATTGGGATAGGACCCTGTGCAGCCGTCATTGGTCACATTGCTGCTGCTGCTCTCATGATACATGTTCTGGACCAGCTCTGCGAAGGCCTCGCCTGCACCCACTCCATACACTGCGTCCACGATGGCGTTGTGGAGGACGCAGCCAAACGTATTGCTGAAATCCAGGAAGGCTGCGCAGAGATCCCCGCAGGTGGTCCGTGCCTCGTCCATGCGCCTCTGCAGTACGTAGTTGTGCTCAAACACACCATCATACGGCAGGAATTCCTTCTGTTTCCTGCTCAAGACATCGTGCTCCGGCAGCCACGCCTGCAGACGGGCTGCCGGAACTCCCGAGAATAGTTTGCTGGCCATCTTTAGGAGCGAGATCGGATGCCAACTGGCGATCTCGACTGGGTCTCCCTTTTGGGGACTAGGTAGGATCGTGCGGGACTGCCACCACGGATCCGGGATGGTTCTGTTGTGGAAGCAGGTGTTGAACGCCGCTGCAAGGAAACGACAACCGGGATCCACAGATAACCAATTGTGGTAGGTCAGCCTGTCGTCCCCAGTTGCCGTGTTTTCGCAGCGATGAGCCTTCGACAGTACCTTATGTTCTGTCATCGGGTCAAGCAGCAGCTCGTTGCCAGCCTTCTCCCGCTTTACAAGGAGGCTCGTGTCCACTCAGCGGAGCTCCCAAACCCTGCTAAAGTGGGGCTTCCACCTCTGCTGATGGTATGGTGCACCGGGGTGGCTGGTTATCGGTTATCAGCTGGACGGCCTGTCTCCTGGTACAGTCGCTGGATTGCTCGCGGATCCTCGGGGTTGATGGGACGCCGGGGGCCGTTCTGCTTCGTCTGGTCCGGGAGCTTTAGGGTCTTGGCGGCCAGATCTGTTGCCTCCTCTAGTATCGTCTGAAATCTAGACCAGGATTCCAAGGTCTCTGGTAGTGACTGCAGGTGGAGAACTGCAGTTAGGTGGACCGCCAGCGGCTAGTCGTCCTCTGCTGGGTCGGGGTCCGCTGATGCCGCTGGTTGCAAAGTGTTGTCAGGCGGACAAGCAGTGGCACTGTGCCCTGTGGAGTCCTGGCTATACTCGCGGTCAACTTTCTGTGGCACTTCGAAGAGAGGAGGAAAGCGCGTACAGCGGTTGGTGCACCCTCTCCCCTAGTATTGACTGCATTGCCACAGAAAGCTGGTCGCGAGTATGGTAGCCACTTAGTTTGCGTAGCCGTTCTCTGGCTGGACTCCCGATGCGTTCAGCGGTGGCAGCTCCCGCTGAGTCTCGTCAGTTTTGGGTTTTTTATTGCTTGTTATTTACATCTACAGAGAGTATGGGAAGCTGTACAGGTTGTAATGTTAGTGAGAAATCATACATGATGAGATAGAGGATTTATACAATGCTTGTAGAATAATAAAAAAGAAATTACTCAATGCTTCGAAAAAAAATTATGCAATGATAAAAAAAGACATTTAACTTTACAAGTGCTTTTCAGTGATGTGGCTGGCATATATATGTCTGGAGCAAGCAATCGGCTCACTCGCGATACGTTTCTTCATCATTCGTAAGTACGACTTGCTGCACAGTCTCCTGAGTGTGGCGTCATTGTCTGGGTCCCAGGACCCTAGCGCACCCACGATCATGGCAGCAACAGTCTTGTGTTAGTAGCGGTGGCACAGGTACTGCTTGATGGGCTCATACTTCTAAATTTTCATGTTGGTGCGCTTCCTGCAGCGCAGCACGTCTGTTGTCGAAGGGGCAGGCGACGTCGACGATGACGGCCTCCTCGCCCCTCGCCAGAACTAGGTCTGGATGCAGGCTGGACTCTCCGACTAGCTGGTTCTTGGGTTCACAATGAACTTAGGCATTGCTGTTGCCTAGATGCGGTTGGCGTTGTGATGCCGAGTCAGGGCCGTGGTTTGGTCCATGCAGTGGCAGACTGCGTGTGTCAAGGTTTCTTCTTGGTAGCCACATGCCCTGCACCGCTGGCCGACGGCCGAGGCCCATGGATGCGCCCCGTTGAGTGGCAGCAGGTTGAGGCTCGTTTGGTTGATGAACCGCCAGTCGGTGGAAAGGGTATGTTGCCTCGACCGCATGAAGTGAGAGCTGGTGCGGTCAGCGGCGACACACCCCTTCGCCTTGCCCTGGCTGGGTTGTTGGTGCAGCGCTGTGTCGTTCGCTGCTGTCGTGATGCCTCGAAGTGTCCGGATCATCTTTTGGCGATGCTTAGGCGAGATGGTAGCTCCTCCGCAGGCAATCCTGGCTCCTTGAGGCACCACCTCCCAGGTCACGCCGGCGCGTCGGGAGGCTTTGCGGGCCTCTATCCACACCGACTGGAGCTGCGTTGATGTTGCTTTGAAGTTGCCTTTGAGGAGTGTGGTGGCAGGTACAGTGTTCGTTTGATGAGGGGCCGCAGGGTGTCATCTTGCCAGTGCCATTCCTCCGTTTCCACGGCCCGAACTCGCATTGCAAAGCTCAGGGCCAGGTAGAGGAATGTTTTTGTGGCGTCCAGCAGGCATCTCCCCATGGCAATCGTGTCGTCCACACAGGCAGTGTCGGGCAGAATTGTGTGGCCCACAGAGCGGCCCAGGGAAGTGTGCGCCTTGAAGTCAGTCATGTGGGGGATTTCTGCTTCCCCGATGCGGAACATTGTAGGCCTCGTGCCTACAGGATGCTGCCCCGTCAAGTGAAGGTTTCGATACTGTGATCGGTTCAGCTGGAGCCCAAGCCTGGAGGACGTCGCGGCGACGACGTTGATCCTTGTTTGAAGCTCTGCAGGGCTGCTTCCCATGGGGGTGAGGTCGTCGGCATAGGCCAGGATTTTGTGAAAGTAAAGGTTCAGAGCGAACTGCTTTATCTCCTCGTACCACGTCCTTCCTTTTTTTGCTCGGAGATCCGAGTTGCACCTGCGTACCTGCCAAGTTTTACGATTTTATCGTAAAGTGTCGGCTTTTCAGCGCTTTCTTACGGTTATTGCATTAACAACAATATTTGTATGATTTTCCGCACCCTGTGTAAAAAAAGAAAAAAATATTGTGATAGTTTTTGTTTAAGCTGCATCTCGCCTATTTACAAGTTGATGTTGGCAACATTGGTACATCGACTTGAATGCCAGGGGGCGCAAGCTACCGCTCCTCGTTAAAAGGGATATAGCCGCTAACATCCATCCATCCATCTAAATCCAAATTTTTGTTTAGGAAATCTTCTTAGTTGTGGCGAACGTTGTGTGTTGTGTTACTGGAACTTTTACTCATGATCCCTTGAAACCACTTTTGCTACAAGATGTTGGGGAAAAAATACTTTCAATTGTTTATTTCCAGCTATTCAACCGACTTCCCATTTATGAAGACGTCGCGCAAGGGCGAAAGGTACGCATTTTGTAGTCTGTGTCGCTGCGATGTCAACATTTCGCACGCTGGTCGCCGGGACATTCTGTGTCATCATAATACAAAGAAGCACAAGGACTCTGTAAAATTAGTTGAAACCAATGAGAAGCTTGGAGGGTACCTTAGCCGATCAACGAATCACGACACTACCCGAGCAGAATGCCTTTTTACGGCATTTTTGATCGAACACAACGTGCCGTTCACGGCGGCTGATCACGCCGGAGACCTCTTTCGGAAAAGGTTCCCGGGCTCGAAAGAAGCTACTAACTACGCTTGTGCTCGAACGAAGACAGCTGCGATAGTGAAAGAAATGGCTGCAAAAGACGTCGGCGGATGTTGTTAGTGGTTTAAGGTGCGTGCCGTTCTCGGTCGCGACTGACGGGAGCAATGACGTTGGCAACGACGCAAAGCTTTATCCCATCGCAGTCATGTTTTGTGACAGGACGATTCGCACCGCCCTTCTCGCGATGCCTGCTCTCGAAGGCGACTCCACGGGACGAAACATCGGTGCGCTTGTTGTGGAGACGTTAAAGTGCTGCAACTTCCTCAGTGTTGGCCCAACCTTCTGCTTCTAAAGAATAATACATTTCGTGCAATATATGATGTGTTTGTGCCCTAGTTGAGGCATTTTTCTTACCTAAACCACGTTTTTGAAGAATAAAACAGTTTTCGTATTTCTTCAGACAATTGTAGTTTTTTTGGCATCCCCTTTAGTATTTTCAGCACTGTAGGGTTGGCAGCTCTGCACCTGGACCAACAGCAATTGAAGCTCTTCCAGGATATAGTCCTTAATGTTCTTTAGGGCTTCCTGTCTGGACACCTTTTTGGAACTTTTCATTCCTCTAAGCCTTCCGATACCTGTTGCTTGCACTTTGAAGCTTTGTTGTGCGTCGCTGTGTTCAAGGGGTGAAGATCCGCCCGCTCTGCCCAGCCTTCGGAGTTACCGCAGGAGTTCTATAACCCGCGTGGGAAGGATCAGGCACTTTGTCGTCCGCAACGACCTCTACCCTGGGAGGATCTGCATAAAAGAACATAAATGTTGGTTTCCGCAGTCTCGACACACTAACAGAGGAGAAAAGTGCCTAAAAGATGGGGTTGAAAGAAAACACGAGTATGGTATGTTCTAGGCTTTGGTCCCTTGTTTTCTGCCCACACCACGGTTTGCTTTCTTGAGAACTTGCCCCATGCAAGGTAGCTTACACCACTATGGTTTGCTGATCATGTTAGATGCAAGCCTGACTGGCAGGAGGAAGCACTGTGCATAAGGAAACCATATCTTGTGTTTCTAGAGCTCCTGGTTCTTTGGGCACACCAGAACTAGTCACCTTAAGTTGAGGATCTGCGTACAAAACAAAAGTTCATGAAACAGCTGCTTTCATGTCCCTGGTCACAACACACTAACAAAAAAGCCCTTCAAAAAAGCTTGGATTAAAAATGCAGTATGATTTCTTTTGAGCTTAGGACTTTTCTCCTTATTTATCCTCAGCCAAGCTTATGCAATAGTTGTTTTCAATAAAAGCTTAGTACGGGCAAGGTTGCCTATACCACTAGATTTTGTTGATAACATTAGATACAAACCTGGTTGTCTGCTGTGCTTATGGTCACTTATCTTTGGGTTTCTGGAGTTCTCGGTTCTTGTGGCACACTGAAGTCCATTATCATCATGTGAGGATCTGCATGGATACACAAAATAGAGCATATGAAGTGTGACTATCCCATTTGGAATAAAACTACTTGTAATGAGCATATTGCCGAATAAAGCTCACCATCTGTTGCGTCAAGCAGTGTGCTCTCCATGCCAGCTACAATTTGTGGTGCCGTGCCTTGCTCCATGGCATGAAGTGAGGAAGGAGAGCCTGTGCAACGAACAATATTAGTTTCATTTAATTGAGGTCTCATTTATTTTTGAGAGAATTAGGCTTTTTTTCTTTATTGAACTGGCTGAGATAGGTTGGCAAAGGCAATGGTATTATTTTAAAGCCAAAGCTAGGACTTCCCACTTCTGTTATGATTCTTTTTATCTTTGCCCTCCCTCTCCTTTCGGTATGCATCAATGTAGTAAATGGAAATCTTACCCTTGCTTGGGCCAGTAACAGGCTCGGGCACCTCTTTGTGAGGATTTCTGAAATAGCCTGAATACTAACAAAACAGTCGTCAGCTCAAGCAGCAGATTGATGAAGTCGGAAAACATACCAGGGCAGACAAGGACCCGGACTCTGGTGTTTGCGACAACAACAGAGGGTGTTGCATCCACCTTCAGTCTGTTCTTTCCATTGAAGAAGCTATCTCTCGAGAAGTGTTTGCTGGGCTGTGCTTACTATGTACGGTAGGACCGGTCTAAGGCACTAAGCAAACAGAGATGCTACGAGCTTATAGTCCACGTTAAGGAGTGTGATTGGTCTCCATGCTGCAGGCTCGGACGGTGATCCGCCTTTGGGCAGAAGGACCGCATGGCTACAGCGGAAAGAAGGGGGAATTCCCCACTCTCTAGGAAGTCGTTCACGATCTGGACAAGAGGATCTGCGAGGGTGTCCCAGAACGCCACGTAAAATTCCGCTGGTAAGCCATCCGGCCCGGGAGCTGACCCGACTTTCATTGCCCGGAGGAGTTCAAACAATTCCTCACGAGTAGCTGGGCGCATTAGGGTGCTATTTACGGAGTCAGGACAAGTAGGCAAGTTACCGCAGAAGAGGCGAACCTGTTCAATAAAATTCTGCGCAGACACGGTGGACTCTGAACGAAACAGAGTGGAGAAAAACCGAGGGAAAACCTCGCCGATATCACGAGGGTCCTCCGAAAAGTTACCATCTGCAAGGCGGACATTCGGGACGAACGACAGTTTGTTTTCTCCGGCGCGTAAGGTGCAGAGGCATCGGAGCACTTCCGGGTCGTCTAAAGGCTGTCCTTGGAGCTGTTGTGTCGCAGTGCTTCGAGAGGATGTGCGCAGAAGACGGTAGCGGTCGCGAAGGACTGTAAGGTACTCGGACATCAAGTGGGTGCGTGCCCCCCACGTTGCACGGCGCGTATGCGACGGATAGTCTCGTTGAGGGTCTGTGTCACTCTGCGCCGAAACAGCTTCCCTGAAATCGTTGTGTAAAAACAACAAACGGATTTAACAACCTCCCACTGCGCAGGTGACATTGGCTCGGTTGGCAGTGACGTTTGGATTGAGTGGCGAAGGCTGGAGAGAGCTAATTCATCTCTCAGGAGCGAGGTGTCCAGACGCCACGTGTCGCCGCGCGGGTGCAAAAAACTGGACGTGTCAAAAACTGTGGACACGGGCCGATGATCCAAAACGTAGCCTGCGGCTGCGGGAAAGGAGAGGACGGCGTATCGAACGAGACGTGACGCGAGAGAGGGCGGCACGTAGACGCGATCTAGGCTGCTCGACGAAATGCCGCGTGACCACGTACAAGGGGCCATGCAACTCGAGCCACACGTCGCGCAGACTGTGGATGCCGAGCAACCGGACTAGTTCACGGGCGTTTGAGGTGGAATGCCCACAACCCGGGCAGCGAACATCACGGGCAGAGTTAACTACACAATTAAAATCTCCTCAAAGAAAGAAAAACCCGTCCTCAGGCACATACTGCATGAGGTTTTTGAAAAAGACGCAATACACCGTGTGGCGGGTAGGCGCGTAAACGCTGATCGCGCGGAATTTGGCGTTGCCAACGAAAAAACTGTATACTAGGACTCGTCCATCAGGATCGCCCGTTGAAAAAGCACCTCGCAAAAAGGCACTGCGGAAAATTAAAACTCCAAGGCCGCACGATCACGACGAGGCAAAAGAAAAATAACGGGATCGAAAAGCGCTCTTTGAACGTCTTTACATCCTGAGCAGAAAAAAAAAATTGTCTCCTGAAGAAAAAGGAAATCGCAGTGCTGTGACTTTGCGAAGTGAATTACTTCACGCTGCTTATCAGGACTGCGGAAACCTTGCACATTTAAAGTGATAACGTGCAAGCCCACTAGGAAAGGGAGTAAAGAAAAACGTAACGTTGTCCGCCGACAAGTTAAAAAACGAGAGGGTCGGAACCGTTGGACTCATCTGTGCTGAGTCCGCGACGCTTCTTCATTGTGGTCTCGGCGTGTGGTGTCTCTTGTCCACTGCTGGCTGTTGAACGGCCGCGTTTGACGTCGGGGCGAGACCAGGCCATCGTGTCGTCCTCGGTGGAGTCTTCGGCGGGCGTAGGGTCCACGTTTGGCTCGCCCGTGGCTAGAACGCCTGACGCCGAAGCCGCATTCGGGTCGCACGGGGTTGGAGATACCGATGCCGGGTCGAGGTTCGCGGTGCACGTGGGGTGAGACGCCGGGCCTAATTTAGCTCTTTTCAAATTGCCGGTCGAGAACTTTTCAGAAGCTGGCGTGTGCACGCGACACAACGAAGCACGAGTATACTTCTTTTGGAGAAGTGCCCCGTCGGCTGAGCACAAGCAGAATAGAGGCACCTACAAAGCCACATTTCTATCTGTGCAAACATTAAGCCCTGGGGTTGGTGGTGGTGCTATTTCTGAGCCCCTGCGGACGACGCACCTTCCCCAACATTTTTGAGGAATTCAAGAAGAGTTTGTAGTTTTATTTGCAGCGATCGTTCAGTCATGCACCATGGGGCTGGCTGTCTCAGCATTATTTGAGCTTATCTGCTAGAGATATCAGCAAGGTTGCTGCAGCTAAACCACCCTCGAAAGGGGCTTAAGATGAGCTATGAGCCTGATATAGTGAAAGGCCCCATATTTACTGAAGGTTAGCATTCATCCAAATTACCCATGTTCTTTATGGTGGCAATGCATCATTTGCTTATCCCATGTGATGTGATTTTCACAGGCAAACACTGGAGGCTTCGAGATTTCGATTCCCCCCCCCCCAGTTAGATGGCACTTACACCAGATGCATCTTTCTCAGTGTCTTCCATGGTTTGAACCCACCGAACATAGGGGGAAGCAATGGTTTGAACCCATCGCTTTCCCCCCAATGTAATGCCCATTTGGGCCTTTAGGGTCAATATATAAATAAATAAAATGCGCAAAAAAAAAGTCCGACTACGACTATGTGGTGTTAGCTGTCTACTATGCCCAGAAAAAATCTTGCTTCAATATGGTCTTGTTCACAATAATATCAGATTTGTCATTTCCTGTTCGAATGTTGCAGGCACATCTCTATGTAACATTAATGCAACATTGCCATAGCATTTTGTTGGAACATTACACAAACATGTATATGTAATGTTAATGCAACATCGCCACAGTAACGTTTCCGCTGCAACGTTACCGAAACATTTGTACGTAACACTTGTGCAATGTTTTCAAAATAATGTTTCAATGACGTTACTGTTTAGGCTGCAATGTTACGTGACATTCACAACATATCAGCAACGTTGCTCAGATGTTTTGTGCTACTTGGGGAGGGAACTAGTGTTTTTGCAGATGGGACAACCTCGCTGAAGCACTGTGTGTGCAGAGCGTGACATGGCATGAGGCGTCTTGAGAACTGCCGTCCGCCTCCTCAGAACTAGAGTTATAGTGGCGTTATGCACGCACCAAACACTTGATGAGGTTGGTCTTTTGAGACTCAGAAAAGTCATAAATCGAAGCGGCTAGGAATTTTGGCATGTTCCCAAAGGGCAGAACACTAACGAGAAAGGTAGAACTCATGCTGACGATATGTAGTAGTTACGACGCAGGACAATAGCACAAAATACATAGGTACACAAAGGAATAAATCGGATATTAATCGGGGGGACTGGTAGTGATGATAGCGAGGACAATGTCCAATGAATAATATGGCCAGAGGAGCCGTTACAATAGGCAGCTTCTTTTCATTCTTCGTTGTATGCTCGTTTGCGCGGTGCGGCGCTGTTTCTTTACATATTGCACCCGTAGCAGCTGGCCTGCTCAAAGTGGGCCATGGGCCCGGCTTCATTGAAAGGACCGTGGCTAGCCACGAAGCCGGTCGGAAGACCTCCATGGGCCAGGGTTTGGAGACCCCTGTTCTAAGCTGAACAAGGGGATGGCCTCTTTTTTGTCTCTGTCTACTGTCAACTTTTTGTCTAATATACGGTGGCAGTGAACGGCTACGGCCGTCATTCTTTAGTTAAATTCCGAACATAATCTACTTGGCTGATGACAGCAAACCCACAGCATAAGCTTCAGTATTCAGGAGCCTGAAGTAAGAATCGCCATGACTGTACCACTCTTCATGTGCCAAATGACGAGACTACCTGTACTTGCACACAGCAGAACATGATCGAAGTCTTCACAGTGTGCAACCTTGGCTCGACCCTCTCATCACGAACAATCACACTCACGAAGTTACCCACTGGCTTATCATGAACACATCACACTCACGAAAATGCTCATCGGCTTATCATGAACACATCACGCTCACGAAGTTACTGACTATCTCATCAAGAACTTGTCACGATCACGAAGTGGCTCACCATCTCATCATTAACTCATCATGGATTAATGGATGGATGTTGGATGTTCAAGGCTGCACCTTTTGTAACGGACGATAGTTTCCGCCACCTAGCCTAAATCTAAAAAGACCAAGATACAATTCCTCCGGCCCTTCTAAGACCAATTTTTTTCCCACTTTCACCAGGCACTGTGGGATATCACCAGGACGACCTTCGGAAAATCGGCAAAAAAACTAAAAACATCCTTCCCAACCCCCCGCCTCCCCCCCCCCCCGGCGAGATAGTTGCCAATCGTCCTTTGTTCAAACCTTGTCGGCGTTACCCCATCACTAGACCTACTGGGAGACAGGGTTAAGACTTTGGGCCGGAGCTACGCGGGAGGGAGTCCCAATTTTCCTCTGTCCCGCCTGTCCTTAGCTGTGCTAACTAGTTGTGCATCATTCAATTTTCCCTGGATGATTTCCACCAATCTTCGAATTGCCTCTTTGTCACTGTAACCCTTTTCTCTTCCGTCATTTTATCGTCGCCACCAAAACCCAGGGCCCCGGCCAAATCCATTACCCCTTCAGGGGGGGCAGGGCGAAGCCCCGTGCACTTCAAAACCAAGTGCTCTAGTGTCTCGCTCTCATTATGGCAGGCGGCACATAAAGTGTCCGTCTCCTGAAATTTATCCCTATACGTCCTTGTCCTCAAAAATCCCGTTCTCGCCTCGAACAGCAAAGAACTTCCCAGTGAATTGTCAAACATATTTTGCTTTCTTATATCCTGTTTTTTTACCTGTATATTGTTAGAGCTGATTTTTCCTGCATTCTTCCCCCCCCCCCCACATTTTCCTTTCTGCCTCTTTCACTTCCTTCTTTACTAAAGTAGTCTGCTCAGCCCCATCACTTGTGTGAAGGCATTTAAATGTAAGCTTTCAGGTTCGGTTTGTCCATTTTGTGTTGAAACTTTTCACGTGTAAATACTTGAATACCTTCCATGCCCACCGCGTATCATCCATTTCGGCCAACCTTTGTTCAAATTTCAACTTTCTAATCCCCTCCCTGCTCTCAAGACTACCAGCCCATGTCCCCCTGTACTCCCTCATTTGGTGTCTTTCCATGTGCTCCCAGTGCCAATCTGCCAACGCTTCTTTGTAGAATCTTTAATCCTGACCAGAGTGTCGAACCGAAATTTTTATCGGTTCGATTCACGTTCGGGTTCACGCCAATTGGTTCTGTTCCGGTAGAGCTCCGTGGGAAAAAAATAAAAAAGAAGAATGGTTCGAATAGCTAAATTATTGTGATTTGTATTGCATCTTCAATAATGCCATGCCGCCATAGAACGACTAAACATCATTTTCATACAAAAGAATAAAAGAGAAGCGGGATTAGCCGACTTAAAGGGCCCCTGAGAAGAAAAAAAAGTTTTTTCAAAACAGTCTCGTTGGGACACGCGTGCCAAAAAATGAATTTTACGCGAAAAAGAAATTTTTTAGAGCAATATTGACTGCGTTAGACGCAATTTAGTCGGTAGTCACCTCCTTTCCACTTTTTCTTTCTCGGCATTTCGGGCGCGTGGAGGAGAGGTACTCTCCACTTCTTTGTAGTGGATTGGCTTGGCTGCTTGGCTGGCTTGGCTGCGCCCCGTACGAGAGCCATTGCTACTCCCTGTGTCTGCCGGGCGCACTTCGTACCGCGTCGTACAGCCGACACACGACGGACTGAATCACAATTTTCGTCCGCAGACCGTGTACCAAGTGACCGGCACGTCACCGATTCCTGCAATCCGCGCCTCGTCCGCGGACGTGCAGATTGATAAAGTTTAGTCTGGCAACGGTACATTGTTTTCTTGTTTTTGTTTCTGGGCGATGAAAACAAAAGTTCATTTTGTTGGGCGTTTCTTCGTTCCATGTGTGAAAGGAACTGCAGAAACTTTGTCTGGCTGACGCGACGCGGGTTCCTGTACTCCTCTGGGTCCGCGTCAAGAAGCTTCAGTCAAAACTTGTCTAGCACGCCGGGATGGTTCTTGCACGTCCAATCGAGATTTCACCGGGCAAGACCTCTCTTGTGGCTGCGGTGAACTTGAGTGCTGTGCACGAGCGCGGAGTGCATGAAGGCATCTCCAAACGCCCCTTCGCGAGCCCAGAACTTCGTCGCTTCTACGCGGAACCCTTCTCGAGCAGGACCATGCCTGTGTCACTCTCATGCTTTGGGTTAGTAAAGCTAGTGGCGCTTCGCGCGAAGCCTATCACGGTGTTTTGTCTCGATCTGTACGCAACAGCGGCGTACGATTCATTATCGCGGTAGCGAACGTCGATTTCTCTCTTGGACAACAGTGCCACGGTGCGATGTTGGAGTTTCGCGGCACTGTGAGGCGGCGACCAGGTTCCGTCCGTCCTCGCTGTCATCTGCTCGTCGTCTCCCTTGTGTGGATGCGCTTGGGAGACAGACGAACCACAGACATGTCTTCACCGTCCGCGGATCAGTCCGTCATGTGAATCGGCCATGACTAACTAACACAAGCAACAAGCCCTGTTCAGTAGGTCTTCACATATATACGCGATAAAACTATAAAACCACCCGAGGACGCGATTCACGTTGCAAGACGGCGACCATGACAGAAAAACAGAATGGCGAGGTTTTTGTTTGTTGGGTTTGTTGTTTTATCCGAATGGAAGTAACGATTTTGTAAAACGTTTTTAAACAATTACGACGTTCATTCGGTGGATTGTTTCTTAAACCTAAAAATATGTAATTCAAAAGGCGATTTCAAGAGAATCACGAAGATTTTATAACCAACATCAAAGCTGTCACTCATTCTATTGGCCAATAAGAAGCTGATTTGAATGACCATCGTTACCTATGAGAAGCCGAGCTGAATGACCTGGAATTTCCGCGCAAAATTTCGAATAAATCTCTCGCCGTCAATATTGCCGTAAACAAAAATGTTTTTGCGTAAAATTTATTTTTTGACACGCGTGTCCCAACCAGACTGTTTTAAAAAAACTTTTTTTCTCTTCAGGGGTTCTTTAAGCAGTATAATTTTTATAGGCTAAAGTAGTGATATAAATGTAATTTAATATTATGCACAAACTCAGATATTCATATCCCATCACCATGTCAATCGTAAAACGGGGTGCGAAGAACAGATTATAACTGGCTTAATTTTCTACCAATTTTGCACTAGAGCTGTAATGCATGGAAGTGCGTGAATCCTTTCAAGATAGGTGGAGAAATGTCCGAGGTGTTAGGAAGGACAATGATGCGTAAATGTGTGTGTGTGTGTGTGTGTGTGTGTGTGTTTGTTTGTTTGTTTGTTTGTTTTACTACTGTGACCTTCATCTCTTTTTTTTTGTTGTTGTTTGGAGGGGGATGTGGACACGTTATGATTATATAAAGTGTGGGACGGAATAAACGTAGCAGCTGTGTTCGAGCTGAACCTTGTCCTGTCTTAGGCTTGGAGTTTTGAACCACTGTCTCAGGCATAATTCATTATAATTTATCATGCACAATAGCGATATTTATTAAGTTGTTCGCTTTAATGTTTTAATGTAGTTATACGCACCTTTGTTTGGAGATGACTGCAAGCGGAAAATATCAAAGGAAAATTTTTGCTATATGTACTGGGACCTGCCAGTTCACCCATAAAGCAGTACACAGAATTCATGCACCGGGCACATTTAGCATCCTTGGCCACACTACTCGAAACTGGTGATGGACGACGATGTGAAGCCAGTAGAAGATGCAAAGAATGGAGTTTTTGCGCCTCGCTGACGCGCCTATCCAGGCTTCTGTAGAGAGAGCTACAAATTCTCCGCTTTACCTTACGATGAACCACAACAGATGCTACGAACAAACTCTGCCAATCTAATGTTGTGAATGTATTCTCTGACCCTCACTACGAGCCCAGCGTGTTGCTGCATCCGTGCTTAAGTTTTTAGAGGGACTTTGATGGCTCGTGCTCTTTCTGCGCTCCACAGTGGCTGAAACGGAGTGCGTCTTGTACCGGGTCGTAAAGCACAAAAACAAATAAAAGCATGAAAGTGCATCTTCTCTATGTGCTCGCATTTTGCGCTTCATTTTTTTATTTTTTTTATTTTTTAGAGAAAGGTAGGGGAAGTTTGGATAGATCTGCAGCTTACGCTGCTACCCAATTTCGGGAATGGGCTAGCCGAAGGTGGATAAGGAACATACCTAAATAGAAGTATTAATGACGCAGTGGGGCTTTGACAGAAATGTAGGATATAAAGGGTTTAAAGGAGGCATTGTTGACGCCTTGGGGTAGAAAGTCATGTTCGATGCCAATCGGCAAAACCAAACTGTCTCGTAACAATAGAGTCTTCGTCATTGTGAGAGTAGGAATGGCTGCTGCATACATCATACCAATACAAGTATTTTCGTGCTCGTGATAGCGAACAACATGGCAAAATTCCAAGTACAGCAAAAATTAAAAAAAGATAATGCTATTAGGTTGTTCTCATTTTTGCGATAACATTCACCATATATTAATTTTGCTTTGATAATAAATTCAGCGCACCACACTTTGACTTTCGGATTTTATTAGGTCTTATTGGTTGTTTCACCGAAATGTTATTGTGATTCGTTAAGAGTTTATGTGGCCCATGTAGTCTAATTTGTGAATGTTTGTTGTTGCATTGGGTGCTGCATCATTACTACCCCAAATTTCTCTTATTTCTACTGGTTATGTTTGCTTGTGTTTCAAGATGTGCTTCCCCAACGAAATATGGTTCCTAATGGAATTCAAGAAATGTTCGTGTATTGTCATGCCTATAACTTGAAAACATGATTTTGCCTTGAAAACTTGGCTCATTGCATGGCTTTGGGTTTTTTGCAATCAATCCTTGTCATGATAAAAACAAAACAGTGCAAAGACAAGGACGAAGTAGAAGGAACAACAGGGCACATTGCTCACTTTCAACTGGTTGAAAGTCAGAGCTGTGTCCTGTTGAAGCCCAGTTGAAAGCCAGCGCTGTGTCCTGTTGTTCCTTCTACTTCGTCCTTGTCTTTGCACTGTTTTGTTTTTATCATGTCTACTTACCAACTAGCCCAAACTTCTACGTTAATCAATCCTTGTCCTTTTGCCGTACACGAGTGGAGAAGGAGTACGTTGTCTATAGTCGTTAATTCGAGCCTTGTTCGTTGAGAAGAGAGGATGTACTTCAGGCCATAAAATGCCCTTTTGACGCTCTTTTGGGTTGCGGTAACCGCAAGTGCCACCTCTGCCAGCCGGTGAAGCTCGGGAAAACGAAGTCTTTCCCTGGTCCAAAACTTCAAGACGTTGGCGTCCCTCTCGACACGAGGCTCTTTTTTAAACGATTCAAAAAGCCGCTCAATTTCGTCGCTTTTTTGGCAAGACTTGGTACGGAGTTCTAAAGAGCTTCCTTCCTTCTCCTTGAGAAACGACTCCAGGTCGTCGTCGGCAGAAAGCATCTCCGTTTTGTCGGGGCTGTCTGGAGAGTCTGCGGGACGCGTCCTCGGCTCTTCCATCGAAGTCTCTATTTGTCCCCATGTCCTAATCAAGTGTTGCTTTGCGTGGCTCTTCCCGTCGCTCGATAATGATGCGTGGTAGCGGGGGTACAAATAAATAGCCGCACAGAAGAGGTTGTTTCCAAGCAGCCACTTTTCTCTTCTTTTCATGAACGCAACCAACACACTTGCCACGGGAAAGTCGATCTTCGATGTCTGCATTCTGCACTTCAGCCAAGTGCCGTAGAAATCACCCATCGTCAGCTGCTCTCTTTGGAGGACCTTTGTAGCTTCTTCTGCTGCACTTAAGGAAAGCACAATTCGTTCTGCATTCAGCCATTCCTCTTCGGTGAAGTGTAACTTCTGAAGAGTCGTAGAGAAGATCACCGCAGAACTCTCACAACTCGAGAAGTCGCTTCAACACTTGAACGGTTGACATCGATCTGGTACTGCAATCAATTATCGGTTTCTTCATATTCACTTTTCTTATGAGCGACATCACTGTCTGGCTTCTAAGTTTCTTGCGTCATGAATGGCGAGCTGCAGTGTGTGGGCAGCGCATCTCGTGCCCTGCAACAATGGGCCGTCATCGTCGGGTGTAATGGTGCCTTCAAAACATACAAAGACTGTTTCATGCAACACTCCGGCAGACTCGGCACTTTTATTTGAGTCTTCGTTTTCCTAGTCGGAAGATTCGGATTCTTCCGCAGAACATTCTTTCAGTAGTTCTACTGCCTTTATCATATTTGCCACGTTGTTTGTGGTAGTGCTGTACACTTGCTCAACTTTGATATCGTACATAGACAGGACTTGCAACACTTCAGATTTCAAGTACCCTGCTGTGTGTCGGTCGAATAGTTCTTTCATGGCTAGTGTCTGAAGTACTAGCTTTCCACCTTGTACGTATTGCACACTAATTCCTAGAATGGCGCGGTCAAGGCGCGTCGCAATGTCCATTTTCAAGGATATTAGGCGGTCTTTCAGAGAGCGCGAGATATTATCTCTTGCTGCTTGTGCTTCCTGATTCACCTTAGCTCGTACGTTTTCAGAGTTGATGGATACCCTTTCTTGAAGGCCTTTCAGAATTGGATCCACAATCTTCCGAAATCCGCTGTCGTCGATTAACCGAAACTGGCGACCATTCTTCGTTACCAGCTCAACGCAGCTGTCCATCAGAGTTTTTGAGGTCATCTTTACTACGATAGCTGGAACTTGTGCGAGTGCATTCCTGATGTTCGGCTGATCGCGTCTTTTAGGCGGCGGTTCGACGCTGTCGTCTCGAAAACGTTTGCTGCTCGATGGCTTTTCCAACTCAAGTTGGGCATACTTGTTCTTGTGATACCTTTGTTTATAACGCTCCAAGTTGGCAGCGTATGATTACCGGACATCACCGCCTTGCAGTCTCCTATCTGGCATACCGAATAGTTCTGTTGCAAGTCGTACTTGAAATATTTTCTAACAGGATTTCCCTTCCTTTGTCCCATTGTTTCACCAAAGCAGTTGAGCTTCCTAAAAAAAGAAAGTTTAAAATCTTATTGTTTATATTTTGACGTCCACATTGTTAAAGTAACTTTCATACATTCCCTAATCTTATTTTAAAGAAAGTAGGAGGAATAACATCCAGAGATTGAACGCTAAACCAAAGCCCGGGGCACTACTTTGTCTAGCTTGCGTGGAACAAAGTAAGCAATGATATGTTTGCAACAGCTGCAAACAAAATCACTACCAAACCTAACATATAAGACCCCAGATATTGGGGACTTTTAGCAAACCGTTACCGTGTTACGCGTACCGCACTACCAGAGCCGCATGTAGAGATAGTTTGGTCAATGAGAGGAGCGGGTGGAGCCAGGCGTGCACCAGACACAGATAGAGGGCATGACATGCCTCTTGGCCAACCAGAAGCCGAAAGAATCCCCTAGCGGTGGTAGCGAGAAACAGTTCATACAAAGCGTAAGACTTAAATGCAGTAACTCTTCATGGTTGAATATATGGTGCTCGTGATGTCTCGATTATGATCATGCAAAAATATGTAAGAAACGAATATGCCGCTCGAACTCTGTTTTGCTCAGACGGAGTCTGACCATTGGGACGGCCGATTTTTGGCTCTCGGTGCACGTCGATCATTCTGCTTGGCTTTGATTTTGCATGACCGTGACCGACAAACCACGTGCACCATATTTTCAGTCACCGAGAGTTACTCCGACGCACTTATTAATTTTGTTTCTCGCGACCTTCCCCAGGGTATTATTCCCGGCCTCTGGCTGTCCGCATTCAAATTTGTGAAGACGCCCTTCGACACGCCTGGCCCGCTTCCGGCCAATGGCACCTTCTCATTTGTTTCGTACGCTTTTCAATGAATGGCCAAACTTTCTCTATATACGGCTGTTTTGGTTTCCTGTTTTGGTTAGCTAGACATTGGTTCACTCTGCTTGGGCAAAAATAATTATAATATTAGGCTCGACCTTGCCCTAGACGCGCGTCATCGAGGGATCGTGCCCCGATAATCGAAAAAGCGCCCGAACTGATTCGGTGTGCTTGATGATCCTTATAGAGGCGATCCAAGAAATGAGTCAAAATGGTGGTCAGCTTCGATGGCTCAATCGTGCTAAAGTAATTAGACCCATGGAAGGCCAACTCATAAATTAGATGAAGCCAGCAAGCAGACGCACGAGCTAAAATGTCAAGTGCAAGCACTTCATACTTTTTTCCCCTGAGCTCTACATGTTGCGTATGACATTGTTAAGCCGCTTCTACGAACCCACCACTATGTTCGTAGTCGTTTCAGCAACATGATTTGAGGTAAGGGCATTTAATAGTCTGTTATTGGTCACTTCATACTTTACGTCCTTGTAAATCGTGCTATGTGTGAAACAAATCACTTACCAGGTCAAAAATAGTCATCTTGAAAGTGCTTCGAGCAAACAGCCATTGTCCTTGAGACTTTTTTCTGATCCTTCATCGGGAAATGCAAAGTTTGCGACGGCGCGTCCGATTAGGCGGATTTCCTGACACTTCATTCTCTCTGGGGAAGTGGTGAAAGGATAATGCACTGCCTTTCCACCGCGTGGATGAGCACTCGGGAACGCAGCAGTACTCTTTCGATTTCTTTCGCATTGCTTGGTTTGTCACCATCTCGGGAAAGTCGGTTAACAGCAGAATGCACAACGCGACAGCATGAGAACAGTGGGCCCAGCTTGGCTGCTCGGCTGACTCATCTCGTGAGACAGCGAGACGACCTGTTGCAGCTAGTTCCCAGTTTTCCCGCTAGGTGCCGTCTGTTTTGACGGAATCATGAATACCAATGAATAAATGGTTACTATGATGTTTTATCGTAAACTTCGAAATAATGTTAAAAACAATATTGTCAAATAGTTTGTTCAGTGTTAGTATTCGAAATAACTGAAATGTTACAAAACCAAACATTATTTTAGTATTACTAAACATTATACTATTTTGGATTGAACGTTGTTTCCTTGTAAACTTCAAAATAACATTGGAAATAGATGTTATCAAAACATTGTTTCAATGTTGTTTCTTGAAACATCATTTTATTTTTCTGCCTTCACTGTTATTTTGTTTCAAAGTAACTTCAAAATGATGTTAGGAGCATAATGTTATTACATGTTACTTTAATGTTAGTGTTCATAACATTGCTTTACAGTTACATATTGAATGTTTTTTTGTTTTATACACAACAATGTCATATGTTCAATTTGAATGCTACAGCATTTAAAATATACCTAAAACATTGTGTTCATTTTGAAAGCTGCCGTAACATTTACACCTAACACAGAACATTATTCCAACTTGCACAACAAAAAATGACATGCTTAAGCTTCGCCTTTAAAGGTCGGCCCGTAAGAGAGGAAGAAGAGATGCTCCAAACTTCTTCAAACTTTGGGGTTTTCACAATGCGCAAAGAAGTAATGCTTGCAGAGTTCAAGCGGTCTCCCTGCAGCGTGGTAGATTGCACTATTACCACAGGCCCTGTAACGTGCCTTCTACCCGGACCTAGACTGAACTTTCCGAACGCTGCTTTGGTGCCCATTGTGAGAATCCTTAGCAGACTTGGTAATTTTGTAAATGCCACATTACCTTTTTGCGGTAGCAATTTGTAATGTAATTTTGTTACAAATATTGGTAACAGATTACTTTAATTACTTGTTACCTTTTTTAAAAATAAAAACATAGTACAGAATTTGGAGGATTATAAGCCGGCAATTTCGCAACATAAAGACAGCAAGTTCAACAAAATAGAAAACACTGTGAACAGGATAATAACCGAAAAGAAAACACTATTGTTTGTATGACCGGTCACTAGAACCACTAGAAAAACGTGTAAGGTTTATAATGATGTGAGAAAAAACATCGAGAAGACAACGCCGAGAGGCTTTGCCTTCTTGATCCCCCAGGGATGCAGACGCTGCTGCTGAGCATGCACACCGCTAGCGTTGTCTGCAGTATTCCCGGGATCCTTTCTGGTCGCCGTAAGCTAGGTGAACAAAGTGCACCTACACTCTTTCTCTTAAATACAATATTTTATTTCTTCAAGGTCTTTTTTACACATACTACACTGGCCAAATTACTCTTCGACAGTGGGTAAAAATGTCGCCCTGTTCTGGCAGACTAAACTCCTGCTGTATAAACAACTAACCACAAATTTGTTTGTTTGTTTGTACCATATGTGGGTACAAACGAAAGGGAAGGGAGGGAGGGTGCAGCCAGCCAAAGTGGTTCAAAGTCATGGAAAGAGCAGGACAGTCATAAAAAGAAGTTAGACAGCAAGAATGTAAACATCCAACAAGATTTGGCAAACACACCAGACAATGCAACGACATCCTTGGGATATCCTCAGGATATCCAAGCAAGGATGTTTGGATATCCTGAGGTAGTCCTTGACTCATTCTCAAGCAGTCCACCTAGGATTCATTTGTCAGTCTAGCGTTCATCCTCGAAATGTTCTCTGGATGATGCTTTGGGACTTTTTTTTGTACATTCTCGAGACATGTGCCAACAATTCTTTGTGATAACTTGAAGCTAATGTATGAGCATGTAACAAGAATTACTGATGGGATTCATTTAGAGGTGGTTCTTGCCTGCACTGAAAGCTTGAACTGCTGTATGTGCAGCACTACAGATGCAGAAGTTTGGGCTTTTAGTGCAGGCAAAAACCACATTTAGATCCAATTTCCTATCACTAATTCTCGTTACATGCTCATGCAATTGATGCTTTAAGCGCGAAACACATGTACGACGAAACCGTCCGATCCGACGTGCGGGCTGCCGGAATGACCTTGGGGGGCGAGGGTTTTCGTAGCACCGGAAAGCGTTGAAAACCCTCGCCTCCGACCGTCGTATTGCGCGGTCGGACGTCGGATCGGACGGTTTCGTCGTACATGTGTTTCGCGCTTTATAGCAGCACTTTACTTTTATCTAGTACTGCAATAAAGCATCAATTGTGCAATATGTTACTGTATAGAGAAATCTTGGTGAGGGATGTAACAAAGACACATTGTCTTCAAAGTAATCACTAAATACCATGTGTCATCAGCTCTTAACATGAGCAAAAAAATTATAAAATAAAAAAAAATAATTTTAGAAGATACATTGCTTGAAGTATAAGACAGCTTTGAGGAAGTAAACAAATACAACTAGAAAATGGAATGGTAAACTAAATGTAAGAGGAAATATAGGTGCGCCTCATGGACTTGTATGAACTAGAAAAAAACAAAAATGCACGCATGATTGTAAAAATCTATCCTGTGCAGTCTCAAAAAAAATAAAATAAAGTGAACAACGGAGTGAAAGGGTTTTGTTTTGTTGCGCCACTCAACAAACTTCAGCAGAAGCTCTCGCGCAAGCTGTGGCGTGCTTCGAGCAGTGACGGTGCCATGTGGCCGGCCCTTTAGGCTAAATGAAACTTGTGTCGATTTGCTTCTGTATTCAACTACATTCGGCGCTAATCGCCGAGTTGGCGGTGTGGCACATGCATTTGAAACTCCCTGCCGTGACATGTGATGAAACAAGATGAGCCTTAGATTAATATAACAGTGATTTTGATGATGCACACAGTAGTTGGGGGACTGATAAAAGATAACTCCTTTTGAGTTATTATAGGCCATTTGAGATGCATCTGCTGTATTGTCAACTTGGAGATGGTGTGGCAATTAGCTCCGCATGTTTCATTTAATTTATTCCTTAAAGGCTCTTTCGAGAGCATTACATAAGGAGGGGGCAAGTACAGTTAGTTATACAATTCAAAAAGAACACAACAACGATGAAAAGTGATACACACATTAGTTTGGTAACGAGGAGTAAAAAGGCCACAGGGCTTTCAGCATAAGCTGAAACAGACACAGTACCTAGCCCCAGCATAAGCTGAAACAGACACAGTACCTAGCCCCACCCCCGCAGGGGGCACCTGTGAAAGCAGGTGTTTGGAGAGTGGCGTCTCCACGGACCCCGAGCTCCGCAGGGGGCGCCTGCACCTTAGGTGCTAGGTGCTTGGTGACTAGCGTCACCACGGACCCCAGCCACGTGGGCCACCATACCCGCACGCAGGGGGCACCTACTTTATAGTAGGTGCTTGGTGAGTGGCGTCACTACGAACCCCGAGCCCTGTGGGTTCGCCCACCCACGTCTGGCTGTGCGTGGCGTACCCGTGTCCGGGGAAAAGGGGACCCTGGTGGTTGAGCTGAGCCCGGGGTATGTTTGGACCCTTCGGGGCCCCCCGGGCGAGGCAATACACCGCTTCGGCCCTTGCTTCTCGTAGACGGGTGTCCTGGCTTGGCCCGACCAGGATGATTCAGTCAGTCGCCTCTTCTACCCTCTTCTTCCTCCTTTCACTTTCCCTCCCACCCCTTTCTCTTTTCTTCTACACTCTCTTCCTTCCTTTTTCACCTTCTTAGGCGGCAAGGGCCAACCTTGAGTGGAAACAGGACCTGTCCCTGCAACCACACTAGGGTATAGTGCCCGGGCAGCACTGGTAGAGTAATTGTGTCAGCCAAGCCTTTCTTGCTATGGCACATTACCTACCCCCTTGTTGGGCTCCGTGGTGGGCGGTGCACCCGGGCACTGAACTTTCTTTCCCATCTTTATGGGTCCGCAAAACAAAACCTTTCTCGATCGGGCTCCGAAAAGAGTCCGCACCGAAGCACGTACACTCGATGTTCCCGTAGTAGTTACTCCGCAGTATCCAAAGTTTTTGGTGATGCACTCAGAAACTGAGAAACCACTAAGTAAACTGTCCCCTTTTCTTGTCGCAAAAACTCTAGAGGGTGTTGTTGGAAAGACTTTTCAGGCTAAGAAGATGACATCGGGTGACCTCCTCGTAGAGGTTCACACAAAGATCCAGAGTGATGCTCTACTTGCATTGAACTCAGTCTCCGATTACAAAGTCACCGTAACCCCCACCGCACTCTAAATACAGTACAAGGCGTAATTTCTGAAGATGACCTGTTAGAAACTTCAGAAACGGAAATTGTAGAGGGCCTCTCTAGCCAGGGTGTGATCGCCGCACGGCGCATCACACTTCGACGTGATGGCGTGGAACACAAAACAAGACACATTGTTCTGACCTTCGCAATGACCACCCTTCCACAAGCTGTCAAGGCAGGTTACCTGCATTGCCGCGTTCGGCCATACGTGCCCAACCCGCTGCGCTGCTTCAAGTGCCAGCGGTTCGGCCACGGCTCGCGGAGCTGTCGCGGATCTGACACGTGTGCGAGGTGCTCTAGCAAAGAGCATCTCGCAGATCACTGTGAGAACGATCCGAAGTGCACTAATTGCGAAGGGAAGCACGCTGCATACTCTCGGTCTTGTTCTCTCTGGAAGCAAGAAAAAGAAATACTTACGTTGAAGGTCCAAGAGAACATTCCATACCACGAGGCAAAGAAGCGTGTCTTGTTTGCCTCACGTGGTTCATATGCAGAGGCTGTGCACAGGGGACCTGCACGGCCGATGGTGTCCACGGGGACGCAGACATCTGCGGATGACCTGCGTGTCTCGTCGGGGTCCCCCTCCACCTCGGGAGCGGTGCGGCAAACACCGCCTCCGAGCTCTATGAAAGATGTGGGCGTGCCCACACCCAGTAAGGAGCAGGGCTTGGCGACCCTTGCTCCTCCCACTGCCCTGCCCCCAAAGGACGGGGTCTGAAACCCCGCCCTTCTGGTACCCAGAGGAACCCTGGCCTGCCAACCAAGCCAGCGGCATCCAAGGGTCAGCCATTGGCGACAACCACCGACGAGCCAATGGATCAAAGTGGGCTCAAGTCCGACGAGGACAGGTCCATGTCGGGGTCGGAGTGTTCCCTTCCTGGCACCGGTGAATCCACCAGTGAGCAGAAGGGTGCCACTAAAAAGAAAAACACTCCTCGTATAAAGATTGATTTTAAGACCTGAAAATATATTCCTTGTCTGTATTTAAGCTTTCCTTCATTTTTACGTTTTTAGCTTTTTAGACTTCACTACTTCATTCTTTTAAATTATGGCCTGCATTATGCAGTGGAACTGTAGAGGTCTTTTCTGTAATCTAGATGATGTGAAACTCTTGTTGCAGAGGCATGAACCCTCTGCATTTTGCCTGCAAGAGACTTACCTCAAACCACCCAACAGCAACTTTCTTAAATCATATCAAGTGTACAGGAAGGACCGCGTGACCACCTCTGGCGCTTCCGGTGGAGTGGCTATTGTTGTAGACAGTGGCACTCCTGCCTGTGTGGTCCCCCTAGACACCCCTCTGGAGGTCGTTGCGGTGAGGTTGCTACAGCAACGCCTTATTACAATTTGCTCCATTTACATCCCTCCTTCATTTGCCCTGGAACTCGCCCATCTTGAAACTTTAGTCGATCAGCTACCTGAACCTTTTATTTTAATGGGCGATTTTAATGCACACAACCCCTCTGGGGCAGTGTCCGCACTGACACTCGAGGTTCTGTTGTGGCGCGGTTTTTATCTCTCAGAGAAGTATGTTTACTAAATACAGGAGAGCCAACATATTTTAGTTCTGCTAATCGCTCTTTTTCTTGCATTGACCTCACTATTTGTTCCGCTGCACTTTTTACAGATTTTATTTGGAATGTGTTGGATAACCCTTATGGAAGCGACCATTTTCCGGTATATCTTACTCCCCTAGAAGTCCTGCCCAGGCTGCCTTGTCGTTCCCCCCGTTGGAAGATCTCTTCAGCAGATTGGGACCTTTTTCAGTCCAATATCCCTTCTTCACTGGATCTTTCGCAAGCGGCCTCCGTGGACGAAAACAATGCTCTCATAACAACAGCGATCCTTGAGGCAGCCCGTCTGTCCATCCCACAGACATCCGGCAAGCTGCCGAGACGTCCAAAACCATGGTGGGATAATGAGTGTAAAGAATCCCGAAACCGCCAAAACTGTTCTTGGGCAAGATTTAGGAGGTATCCCACTTCCGGAAACCTCTTGGCATTTAAGCAATTACGTGCAAAAGCCCGCTATATTAGGAAACGGGCAAAAAGGAGATCCTTTTGCTCGTATGCATCTTCTATTAATAGTTCCACACCAGCGAAGATTGTCTGGGACAGAGTACCGTAAAATCCCGAAAGGGCGCCCACCCTTTTGCCAGAGATAATTGTAGCAAAAAGTGGAGTGGGCTATGTTTCGGGAGTCAACTCCAAAAACACGAAAAACGGAAGGTTTCTTTGTGCCTTTATTCTCGCTAATCCTCGTCGCTAAATCCATTGAAGGAAACATCACTGTCACTGTCAAATATCAAGTCCAAGGCTTCATCCACCAGGCTCTCGTGTTCCCCGGGTCCCGCCGCTGCCGCATCGTCCACCGACGCCAAACGGTCATTGAGTCGCCGTCTTCTGCTCCATCGAGGCTCGTTGAAATGCCACACCTCTTGAAGGACCGCCGCACCGTGTCCTCGGAAAGGGAGGCCCACGCCTCCGCCACAAAGTCTACGACGTTCTGCCTAGACGGCCTCTTGGGATTTCCCTTGGGAGTCAGCTCGCCCGCCTGGAAGAACACGGCCCAACGCTCGCGCAACGCATCCTTGAACGGTTTCATCCACGAGACGTCGGCGGGTTGCAGTATTGATGTGCAGCCGCCTGGTATCAGGGCTACGTCAGTGTCCCTGGCGCTGAGAGCTTCACGGGCAGCCTCAGTTTTGTGAATAGGTGCCTGGTCCAGCACGAGGAGCCTTCTCACGTCGTCGACGTTCGGTCCCCAGACCCTGCGTACCCACTCTTGGAGGACGGGAGAGGTCATCCACCCATTTCTAGATGTTGTTACCTTCACATTTCCTGAAAAGAATGCCAGTACAAAATAAACTGACAACTGGGAACTGATTGACTTACGAAAGCGCTTGCCATAAGAAAGCACAAAAGCAAAGGGCCTCAAGAACGACCGGTGGATAAATGCGGCCTACTGGGCGTACTAACCGCCTGACCATTGAATATGGGCTGTGGCTGCGCCATCTTTTGCGACTATGGCGAAGCAACACGAAATTGGTGTGGCTCTAGGATAACTGATGGCGCCACGCTCGGATTTTTTTTTTTTTTGCAAGTTTGAACGGGCGGTTTAGGGTGGGGTGGTTTTATAGTTTTTGTTTCTGTCTTACGTAGTTCTAAGCGTGTAGCTACCTATATCTACGGTAAAGAAAGTTTAAAAAGAACATACCTGGAATCTTGAGTGCGAATAGTGCCCTCGGGGGTATCCGGCCTGTTGGCTCTTTCAGCACGATCAACGCTGGAAGCTTCACTCCCGCTGCCGTTGCACACAAAGCCACGGTCATACCTCGCCGGGCGCAGCCGGTGTTGGTGATTCGGATAGTTGAGTCGCCGGTCGTGTTGTTCGTTCTTGTTGCTGGACAGTCCATGCGCACCATAGTCTGGTCCATATTGGCGATGTTGTAATCCGTATAATCATGCTCCCGGCGAAGAGTCGAAACAGCCTCTCTGGAGACCGCAATCGCTTCAGCATAGTCAGAGGGGAGCTTTTGACATTCATTTGTCCCAACGCGCATGGACACATCGTAGCGCTTCTTCCAGCAAGCGATGTACTGGCACGATGCTTTAAAGTTGCCCAGACTCATCTGTGCCGCTAGCTGTCGCGCGTGCTCTTGAAGAAGCCGGTTGCTGACGGCTCGACCAGCTGATCTCTCAGTCTCCAGGAACTCCATCAATGCGTCGTCAATTTCTTCACTGAAAACGGGTCGTCCAGTGCCCATCGTTCTCTTCAGCTTGGTCTTTCCATGGCACTGCTGCACGAGCACTTGGTATTTCGTGTTCCATTCCCGAACACGCTTTCTGTCAACCTCGAAGTCGCGTGCAGTCTTGCTCACGTTGAGTCCGTTCTTGCGGTGCCACTCCACGATTTCTACCTTCTTCTGGATGGTGTAGCTGGACCTCATCCTGGGACCGCAGAAGAAACGTCTTCTCGGTTCAGTGGCAGATCGAGGAATGAAATGGTCAGGTCAGTCCGACCTAGTTTTCCTTCACGGTTATCAGTTCGGACGATTGGATGCGGGGCACCGGAAGAGCTACCTTGAACCTTTGTCGCGTTTTGCCCCCTTACCACTTTAGTCCTCAAAAATGTGACCTCTTCCCTTTGTAAAAAAAAATATAAAACATCGGGGGCTTCCGAAAAGAAAAAAAAAGTCTACCCGCGCGTTTTTGACTTCCGGGAATCGCTATTTCTGGAGGGTGGGCGATGTATCAGCAGAATGACTAAAATAGATATTTGGGCAATAAAAGGGGGTGGGCCTTGAATCGGGTGTGGGCGCCCTTTCGGGATTTTACGGTAGGCAGAATGGATGGTGACTACCATCCTTTCTCAATCCCCTTGCTGTTAGACGAGAAGGGAGAAGCATTTTCATCACTATATGAACAAGCCAATGCACTGGGTAGGCACTTTGCACAAGTCTCTAGTTCTGAAAATTACACTGCAGAGTTCCTGCAGGTTAAGTCCAAGTGCGAGAGAATTCCGATTCGTAGGTCAGAAGATTGCACTGAAGAATACAATTGTCCTTTTTCCCTTGTCGAGCTTCGTCGAGCTCTTGCTGCTGCAAAGCCTACATCCCCTGGGCTTGATGCAATTCACCCTAGCATGCTTTCTCACCTACCTGAAACATTTCTAGTCATTCTCCTCCAGTTTTTTAACATCATCTGGGCGAAAGGGAAATTTCCTAGCACCTGGAAACAGGCTATTGTCATCCCCATCTTAAAACAAGGAAAGGACAGAAGTAAAGCCACGAGCTACAGGCCAATTGCCCTTACTAGCTGTTTGGGGAAAACTTTTGAGCGGCTGGTTAACAGCAGGCTAATCTACATACTGGAAAAGAAGAAACTACTAAGCAATTTTCAGTGTGGCTTCCGCACTTCCAGGTCTACTGTTGACCACCTGGTACGTCTTGAGACGACGGTTCGCGAGGCTTTCATAAATAAGCAATTTTGTCTGTCTGTATTTTTCGACCTTGAAAAAGCTTACGACACCGCCTGGCGGTACGGCATACTCCAGGACCTTATCTCGATGAACATAAAAGGGAGAATGTTCAACTGCATTGCTGACTTTCTGCAGGATCGTAGCTTTCAGGTACGCCTGGGAGCTACAATCTCCGACCCTTTCCCCCAGGAGAATGGCGTGCCGCAGGGCTGTGTCTTAAGCGTCACTTTGTTCATTATAAAGATAAATTCTCTATCTCAAGTAATTCCGCCCACGATCTCTCATTCTCTTTACGTCGACGATGTCCAGGTTTGTTTTTCTTCATGTAACTTAGCTATCTGTGAGCGTCAAGTTCAACTTACAGTAAACAGGATGAGTAGGTGGGCTGACCAGAACGGCTTCCGGTTTTCTGCCGAGAAAACTGTCGCTGTTTGTTTCTCTCGGAAACGAGGAATGTCTCCCGAGCCATCATTGTATATCAAAGGTACACCCATTCCTGTTAAATCGGAGCACAAGTTTTTAGGCTTAGTATTCGATAGTAGGTTAACTTTTGGCCCACATATAAAGGAACTAAGACTAAAATGTCAGCGAAAGTCGAATCTTCTTAAGGTCCTTGCACACCGTTCTTGGGGTTCCGACCGTGTCTGCCTTTTGCGAATCTACAGGGCCTGTGTTCGCTCAGTTTTGGATTATGGAAGCATTGTTTATGGTTCTGCCAAACCCACTACACTTAAAATGTTAGACCCAATCCATCACCAGGCGATCCGACTGGCAACCGGAGCCTTCCGAACATCCCCTGTGCCCAGCTTGTATGCTGAGTCAAATGAGTGGTCGCTTGATAAACGTAGGTTCTATCTTAGCACACAGTACTTTTTAAGACTCCGCACTCTTCCACAGCATCCAAATTTTTCTTTGATTGAAAGCATAAAATATGAGCAAACCTTTCAAAACAAGCCATCCGTAACGCGTCCCTTTGCACTTCGTGTGAAGGATGCTGCAGCGACTTACAGTTTTGACATATCTTGTTCTGTCATGGAAACTGAACAAAGACTTGCTCCTTGGGATGACCTAGCTATAACATGCGACCTCTCTTTGACAAAATACAACAAGAAAGTGGCCTCCGCTAGTGTTATAAAACAAGAATTTTTTGAGATTGCTAGTCGTTACGAGACAGACAAAAGTTTTTTTACTGATGGGACGAAAGGTGCTGGCTATGCTGGCTGTGCTGCGGTTGGGCAGACCTTCCAATGTGTTAAACGAATTAATGCCAATGCATCTGTGTTTACCGCTGAGCTTCATGGACTCTTACTGATGGTAGATGAAATAATCAAACAAAAATACAGATTATCTGTGATATTTACAGACTCGCTCAGTTCCCTCCTTGCCCTTAACTCTGCAACATCCTGGAGGCATCCGCTTGTTTCTCTGCTTCGTGTTAAGTTAATAAAGGCTATAAAGCAAAACATCACTATTCACTTTTGCTGGGTTCCTAGCCATATAGGAATACACGGCAACGAGGAAGCCGACCGAGCCGCAGGTGCATGTGTAAACAGGACCATTGAAATTCACACCCTCCCTGTGACAGACTACAGAATTACACTACGAAATAAAATCAAAGATTCCTGGCAGGTAGAGTGGGACTCTGATCCTCACAATAAGCTGCATAGAGTTAAACCTGTTTTAAGTGAATGGCGCAGCGCCAGACACCGGGAAAGGTTCTACGAGGTCATTTTATGTCGACTGAGGATAGGCCACACACACCTGACTCATGGCTACCTTTTAAGAAATGACGACCCACCGATGTGCGACTACTGCTCAGAAACCGTAAGTGTACTTCACATTCTTTTAGTATGCCCACAATTTAATAATGAACGCCGCTCCTACTTTTCTATCCTTTTCAGAAAACAAATACCTTTTCACTTGGCACTTTTGCTTGGAGACGAGCCTGTTACTCCGTACAGACAAGTTTTTAACTTTTTAGAAAAGATTAATATTTTACATCGACTTTAAACTACAATCTTCTTTAAGTGATAGTTGATATTTTGATCCATTGCAATAATAAACCTTTAGTCTTGTGATATTTACTCACCCTGTGTTTGGCGCACTATGGCCCACGTTGCTGCTGCGCCAGAAAACTCCAAATTCATTCATTCATTCATTCATTCACCTAGCCCCAGAAGCAAAAAAAACCCTGAACATTTTCGCTTTTGTGAATTCTATGTAATTGCAAAAAGCAGTGGCGATAACGGGCAGCCCTGACGCACTCCTCTCGTTACGGAGAAAACTGCGGTTAGGCGCTCGTTTACTAAACGCTCACTGGACATATTTGTGTACAAACCTATCAAACTTGAAACCTATCAAACTTATAAACATCCTAGAAAATCTAAACGTAGCTAAGACACAGTAGAGGTAATTGTGCTCAACCCTGTTGAAAGCTTTGCCCTGATCAAGAGAGATAAAACAGCCGTTAAAAGATCTGGAACATGCATATGCAAAAAAAGCCTCTCTTCAGAGTTAATGAAGAAAAGATTGTGCGCCCGGGGACGCTGCACGTCTGAAACGGACTAATAATTACGAGCTAATAAGCACAAAGCCGCTTACTTAACAAACTGGTTAGTATCTTGGAATCCGTTTTTAATAACGTAATCGGCCGCCACTATTGAGGCTGAGAGCCAGAAACCCTTGTCCAATTTGAAAAGAATCGGGGGGGGGGGGGCGTAGCCTGAAACGTGGAATGAGTTAATCACCTTGACCAGCGCGTTGCCCAAAACGTCCCAAAACTTTGAGTCAAATTCAGTAGGGAAGCCATCCGTGCCTGGGGCCGAGCCAGTCTTCATGGAACACAGTATGTCCACCACGTCCTGACTGGAGGCGGGACGCACCAACCTCTCGTTCATCTCAGCCGTGAATTCGGGAAGGTCCCCACAAAACTGTCACACGTCCATGGCAAAATCACTGCGGTATCGCTTTGAGTCAAAGCGTACAAGCGAGAGAAGTACTCGTGGAACATGGCGTCTATGTCATCCTGCCTGGATGACACGCTGCTGTCGCAACAGGACCACCTCCGAAACCCGCATACAGGCCCCGCCCCTCCCCCACCAGACATGCGCAGATACCTCAGAACCTCAGTGTCGGACACAGGCCTACCCCTCAGAAGTTGGGCACTGGCGGTTCAAATGTTGCACCCAAGTATGCGGCTGTAGCGTGCCCGAAGCAAGGTCCCTGTCCCACCATGCTGAACAATGCGCATCCGCTTTATCGGCTCAGTTAAAGTTGTAGTCTGCCGAGCTCTGCGGTGTCTGTCAGCCGAGGCCAGCAAATCCTGCCAGGCGACTTTCAGACCATCCCACTGGGCGGGGTCAAAGGGTTGTAGACTCGGCGTTTCTGCAATGCTGTTTCGCAGTTCAGCAATGGAATACGAGTCCCGAAGGAGGTGTTTGCGTCCATGTGCCACAGGGTGCTTTGTCCAGCCCGGTACTCGGGGACCGCCAGTTTCAAGTTTATTTGTTCCTCTTCGTACAAAAAGAAGAGGGAAGAGGAAAAAAGCAGTACAAAAACTGCTTGACAAAGCCCCCTCCTTCCCTACAGCAACAGTGGTAGCAGCACTTTATTGAAATAACAAAGGTAAAAACATATTTTTACACACAGTCGACTCGCTATGTTTCATGTAACGAAACAAGTAGCGATAATACAGCTGTCTGTGGAGCACTTTTAATGCAAATGCCTAGTTGCAAAAATTAGTTTAACACTCTGGGGAGCTGATGGCTAATCGTCTGATCTCTCTAGTTCTGGAGCGCGGGACCGTCCAGACATCGGTATGATGAGTACAATGCAAAGAAGTCTTTAAGCGAAGAGAGGCAAGTGAAATGAAACTACTGTTTTCGTTATTAAGAGCTGTTTTAT